>WWET01007169.1:0-26305 GCA_011038615.1 Limnodynastes dumerilii
CTGCAGCTTAACCCTAAATCCCCCCTCCCGCAGCCTAACCCTAAGTTCCTGGAGAGGGTTACTCACCTCTCCAGTGGTCTGGTCCGGCGGTGGCGCTGTTTTCTGAAAATGAATGGGTTAATATGGGAATCGCATACTCGCCCATTCATAAGAAAAATTCGAAATAGGGACAGCCGAAAAGACACTTTCGGCTGTCCTTATTTTGCAATCTGTAACAGAGATGCCCCCTTTCACCAGCTTTGTTTGTCTTAGAAATTGAGCCCTCGGCTTGCTGTATTAGAAATACCTCAAATATAAGAGGGTTGGAGGTGGAGGATGGAGTGAAGAAAATAGCTTTGTATGCAGATGATATCTTGTTCCTTGTAGATCCAAAAGGGTCAATGGCAGCTATGGTGCAGGTGTCTGAAAAATTTGGTGTATATTCAGGACTGCACAACAACTGGAATAAGTCACATGTACTCCCACTGTGACAGCCTCTCCCAGTAGATTCTCCCCTTTTTTCTCCTCTTCAATGGGCTGGCCAAATAAAATATCTTGGGCTTAAAATCACAAAGAGTTTGAATCTGGTTCCACAACTTGACTACTTGCAAAAGGAAGTAAATGTGTTAAAAAAAACTTCCTCTGTCAGTAAAGGGGCAAGTGAACTTAATAAAAATGGTAGTGCAACCTAAATTTCTGTACATATTAGCTAACACTCTCATATTTATTCCCAATCTTTATTAAATTATGAGGCATTTTATTTCATTGATCTTGGCGAGCAAGAGCGCTCATCTCAAATTTAACACATGGGTCTGATTCAATTAGCAGTATGCGCCACAATTAAGGAAAATGTTTGCGGTGCGCATTTTCCCTTCTATTACAGTAGCTGATGAGATGCGCATAAAAATGAAAAAAACTCGCAGAATTACCACTTTGTACCGCAAAATACGCGGTTGCGAAGCTAATTGAATCAGGCCCATTTTGTCATACAAGCGGGTCGGGCGTTATGGCACTTCCAAATATGCAGCTATATTACTGGGCAGCTCAACTGGTGATGCTGAAAGACTGGGTGGTGGACTCTTCTCATGGAGACCTGCACTGGTCAGTGGTAAAACAGGCTGGTCAACAAGATTCTGTATTACAATGCCTCCTGGCAGCTAATTTCCCTGGGCACACCCCTGCTATAGTGTTGCAAGCGAAAAATGTTTGGAACAGGGTAACTATTGATGGCTGCAGAAGGCATTGATTCTGGCACCCCCTTGTGGTGTAACAGGTCATTGTTAAATTTGTGGGGACTGGATGGTGAGAAGCCATGGTGGAAGCATGATATAACCATGGTGGGGCATCTTTTCCAAAATAATATAGTTAAAACAGCTGAACAATTAACAGAGGAGTATAAAATTTGGGACACAGAGGGTTATCCTATTTATATGCTTTCTTACTTGCAGTACCTCCAGGAGAGGACTTACCGTCCCTCAGACAAAGGTAGAAGTCAGATCTGTGACCTTTAGAGGTTGAGGTATATATTGGAGAGTTCACAAAAATGCTCCACATCTCTGTTCTTTCAGCAGATACAGTTATACATCATACACAGATGCTACCTATATTCAAAGTTTAACCCTTCAGTATCTAGTATGTGCCTAGAATGTGGAGTGCTCCTTCTGGCACCTTCAGTGGGAACACCCTATAGTACAAGATTTTTGAAAAGCAGTGTATTGCTAAAACAGGAATTCGGCACCCACTTGATTCCCCGGCTGTATGTTTATTCGGAGTGCAATTGAATGAGGTGATAGGCAGAGGTCTTCAGCAATATATAAATGGTTTATGTCTCATTGCAAAAGTTTATGTTCCTTTTACTTCTGCATAAAATGTGTTATGAGGTGATGGTTTCTGTACTTAAAATGCCTGCTGTTGATGTGTTCATATTGAAGCATATCTTATACTGCTCATTGTTTCATTGATATGTCATATGTCAGAGCAATACATATTATGAGTTATGATGGTATTTCTTTGTATTTATTATTCTTGGAAAATCAATTAAAAGTTAAAATACAAAAGAAAAAATCCATATAGTTTTATAGGACCGGATCCAGACTTGTGTCCGGCACCCGACTTACACACACAAACTGTGGGGTGTTTTGACTGGAGGAGCAAGAGCCCTCAAGATGTCATGTGCATTTTACACACATAGGACTGGATCCAGACCTTGTTAAGTGCACGAACTTAGTTACTCAGGTTCTGATTCAGGCCTGATTCAGAGGCTGAAAATAAGAACTTAAAGTTACACCTGGGCAAAACCATGTTGATTTCAGGGGGAGTCAAGTTAATGTTATTCTATGCATGCAGGGAGAATGCTTTGCTTTTACTTATTGCACACAGATACCTGATCAGCTTCACTTTTAAACTGCTAATTAGACTTGAGCTGGGAAACATCACCTTTTAACTATAATACTGGTGCAACAAATGAAATTTGACTCCCCTGAAATCAACATGCTTTAGCCCAGGTGTAACTTTAAGTTCTTATTTTCAATCTCTGAATCAGGGCCAACAGATACCTGCTTCACTTTTAAACTGCTAATTAGACTTGAGCTGGGAAACATCACCTTTTAACTATAATACTGTTGCAACAAATGAAATTTGACTCCCCTGAAATCAACATGGTTTAGCTTAGCCGTAACTTTAAGTTCTTATTTTCAGCCTCTGAATCAGGCCTGAATCAGAACCTGAGTAACTAAGTTCGTGCACTTAACAAGGTCTGGATCCAGTCCTATGTGTGTAAAATGCACATGACATCTTGAGGGCTCTTGCTCCTCCAGTCAAAACACCCCACAGTTTGTGTGTGTAAGTCGGGTGCCGGACACAAGTCTGGATCCGGTCCTATAAAACTATATGGATTTTTTCTTTTGTATTTTAACTTTTAATTGATTTTCCAAGAATAATAAATACAAAGAAATACCATCATAACTCATAATATGTATTGCTCTGACATATGACATATCAATGAAACAATGAGCAGTATAAGATATGCTTCAATATGAACACATCAACAGCAGGCATTTTAAGTACAGAAACCATCACCTCATAACACATTTTATGCAGAAGTAAAAGGAACATAAACTTTTGCAATGAGACATAAACCATTTATATATTGCTGAAGACCTCTGCCTATCACCTCATTCAATTGCACTCCGAATAAACATACAGCCGGGGAATCAAGTGGGTGCCGAATTCCTGTTTTAGCAATACACTGCTTTTCAAAAATCTTGTACTATAGGGTGTTCCCACTGAAGGTGCCAGAAGGAGCACTCCACATTCTAGGCACATACTAGATACTGAAGGGTTAAACTTTGAATATAGGTAGCATCTGTGTATGATGTATAACTGTATCTGCTGAAAGAACAGAGATGTGGAGCATTTTTGTGAACTCTCCAATATATACCTCAACCTCTAAAGGTCACAGATCTGACTTCTACCTTTGTCTGAGGGACGGTAAGTCCTCTCCTGGAGGTACTGCAAGTAAGAAAGCATATAAATAGGATAACCCTCTGTGTCCCAAATTTTATACTCCTCTGTTAATTGTTCAGCTGTTTTAACTATATTATTTTGGAAAAGATGCCCCACCATGGTTATATCATGCTTCCACCATGGCTTCTCACCATCCAGTCCCCACAAATTTAACAATGACCTGTTACACCACAAGGGGGTGCCAGAATCAATGCCTTCTGCAGCCATCAATAGTTACCCTGTTCCAAACATTTTTCGCTTGCAACACTATAGCAGGGGTGTGCCCAGGGAAATTAGCTGCCAGGAGGCATTGTAATACAGAATCTTGTTGACCAGCCTGTTTTACCACTGACCAGTGCAGGTCTCCATGAGAAGAGTCCACCACCCAGTCTTTCAGCATCACCAGTTGAGCTGCCCAGTAATATAGCTGCATATTTGGAAGTGCCATAACGCCCGACCCGCTTGTATGACAAAATGGGCCTGATTCAATTAGCTTCGCAACCGCGTATTTTGCGGTACAAAGTGGTAATTCTGCGAGTTTTTTTCATTTTTATGCGCATCTCATCAGCTACTGTAATAGAAGGGAAAATGCGCACCGCAAACATTTTCCTTAATTGTGGCGCATACTGCTAATTGAATCAGACCCATGTGTTAAATTTGAGATGAGCGCTCTTGCTCGCCAAGATCAATGAAATAAAATGCCTCATAATTTAATAAAGATTGGGAATAAATATGAGAGTGTTAGCTAATATGTACAGAAATTTAGGTTGCACTACCATTTTTATTAAGTTCACTTGCCCCTTTACTGACAGAGGAAGTTTTTTTTAACACATTTACTTCCTTTTGCAAGTAGTCAAGTTGTGGAACCAGATTCAAACTCTTTGTGATTTTAAGCCCAAGATATTTTATTTGGCCAGCCCATTTGTATTAATAGTCTTCCCATTCAAAAGTGGACCCTTTCCCTCTCTTTCTTTTGTGAATATTGGACAGAAATACTTGTTAAGATGATCTGCCATAGCCCTTTCACTCTCAATAAGAATTCCACTTGCTGTTTTGAGCCTTACGATACCCTCCTTTGTTTTTCGCCTTTCATTTATATACCTAAAAAAGCTTTTGTCCCCTTTTTGTACCAAGTGGGCCAGTTTTTCTTCAGTTTGTGCCTTTGCTGCTCTGATAACCTTTTTAGCCTCCTTCTGCTTTGTAAAATACACCTCCCTGTCTTCATTACTCTGAGATTGCTTATAATTCCGAAAGGCCATCTTTTTTGCTTTCACTGTAGTTGCTACCTCTTTTGTAAACCACATTGGTTTCCTTTTTCTTGGGTTTTTTCTAACCATTCTTATACAAACATCATCTCTCAACTCTAATACTGTTTGCAACAGATGAAATATGACTCTCCCTGAAATCAACATGGTTTAGCCCTTAAGTTACTAAGTTCATGCACTTAACAAGGTCTGGATCCAGCCCATAGGACCTGATTCAGAGATCCGTTTTTGTAAAGTACGCAACTATACGCACGCACGCCGTAAGGTAATACCCATGACACCCCCCTTACACGACCATGTTGTCGGTGACTTCCGCCACCATAGAGCACTCCTATCCCTACGTGTGAACATACAGATTTAAATCACGCTCCTCCATACGTATGTTCCAAACTGCGATTCACAAGTGCGTGCCTAATGGACTTCCGTGCGTAAATACTACGTAACTTGCGTGGTAAAAGTTACTACGCATGTGCAGGTGAAAACGGATCTCTGAATCCGGTCCATAACTTCTATCGTACGGAACTAAGTTCCATACAATAGATTTTACAAAGGGGCTGTGCCTCTCCTCCACCGCCAAGCATTTAAACTGTACAGTGGGGGTATGTTTTGATATTTATGAGTGTATCAGTGGTCATAAAAACTGCTGATCTGCTGGCGTGAGTTAAGGCGGCCTTATGGCAGCGTAAGTCATACAAAAATACGCATGAGAGAGGGGAGTGACAGGGGGGGTTCTTTCCCCTCTCTCGTGCGTACAGACAGACCCCCCGCACATACGAAAAGTGTGCGGGTGTCTGGTTCTGCTCCATAGTGCCTTGTTGATAATTCTAATAAACAAATTTACTAATGCGTTTTATATTTTCTTTTTTTTTTATTTTGCTTTTCTCTAAAATGTTAAAACAAATATGCTTTTATTACAAAAACACTGGCACTCTTTGAAGTGAACTTCAGGTTATTTTCTGATGTTCAAAGCAGTTTTGTTTTCCGTGTTTTTATTTCAATAGGTTAAAAGCATCGCAGACACACAGTGCTTTGATGCTTGGATATTATGGGAAAATCTGTAGTAAGATCATACAACAACTGTGAGATTTACTGTAAAGGATAAGAAGTACTGCACTCTATGTACATGTCTTAGATCAGTGGTTGAAGCGGAAATTTAGAAGTGGCGGTATAGAAATTTACCCCCTAACTTTGATCCCTGTCTTAGATGATGGTAAATTAACACGACATATAGTAATTAATACATACATGGGGCTAGATCCAGACCTACATTTCCATTATGTTTAATCGCGTATTTTTTATGCACTCTCCTAGGCACTCCCCTCACTCGTACGTACTTTGGCTGTTTTACGCTTCCCAAACCCTACCTTAACTTTTCAAAGCGTAACTAATAGATTCACATATGTAAGTGTCTAAGCACGCCCATACTGTACCATTTAAATGCCTCACCCCGCCTCCGAAGCATAATTACGGGTGTCGTATGGCTGGCACGCCCCTTCGTAAGTAGTTACGCTGTTGATACGAGGCTGATACTTACGTTCAGAGTTACATGGCTTAACATCTGCCGCTCACATGCCCAGTACATACAAAACAGCCGCTAGCATAAATACGCGAACGTTAGTTCTGGATCTACCCCATGGACTACGCTTTGAGAAAACTAAATAAGTCAGTCTAGAAAATCTTTTCATGCTAAACATTTACCCAGGCAGACAGATGCAACAAACAGAGCCACACAATAACAGAAGAAAGGGAGAACATGTGGCATGTGACAGCCAATGCGGCAGTTTTTATTTCGACACAGCCAACATGCTTTCTAATTAAGTATATTTGTTTATCGGAACAGGTACAATGTCTAATGTTCCTATTTTGTCAAGGTACTTATTCCCAATGCCATTAAGGTTAGGCTGCAGAAGAGGATAGTGTGGGATAGGCTGCGGAGAGAGGGGGTTTAAGGTTAGTCTGCAGTACATCGATTGTTAGGGTTACGGGAGGGTTAAGGTTAGGCTGCGGGAAGAAAATGGTTAAGCTTAAGGAAGGGTTATGGTTAGGTTGTGGGAAGGGGATGGTTACGATTAGGATGAGGAAAAACAGTATCCGACTGTCACAGTTGGACTCTTCATAGACATACTGTAGGAGTGACTCCCAAACCTTCTTCGCTAAGAGGTAGTTGCTACCAGGGTCCACGACCTGATGGGCAACTGCCACATGAGCCTATCCCCACCAGCAGGGACTCTAGTGAAGACCAAGCTCCAGTTAGAAGCTGAGCCCTGGTGTAACGTGGGTAATGTGACAACATATATGTCATAGAAAACAAGTACAAAAAGGGGGTGTACCACTTTAAAGCGCTAAATTACCTGCAGCAGTCCTAAACCAAAGGAAAGAGCACTGAACTTTCCTAAAATACAGACAACAAAAACAATGGTATGGATAGGGAAAGCGCTGGTAGATATAATGCAATAATGATAAAATAAAATAAAATTAATAAATAAACAATGAACAATTGAAATTATTATAGATACATAGCGGCATATAGAGAAAAAGATCTTTAAACAGTCAGTTTTGTTGTGATAAATAATGTAGAATCCTTTTCTCAAAGTGTCATTTCCATATAGTTCCAGGTATTGTCCATTTAATTTAGAGTAGAAAAAAAGGGAAAACAAACCAGAGATGAATAAAATGGGCAAGCAATGAATAGGTACATAAAATAAATAGCAAGAGAATATTAAGAAAAAATGACCAACTACTATGCCTGAAAATTTTAAATCGAAATGCTTTACTAGATCAATATTAAAATAACAAGGCAGGGTAAAAACGGCATTTGGTAAGTAAATAGGTACGGAAAATTAAATAACAGGTGAATATTAAGTAAAAAATGACTAAACTAACATGCCTGAAATTTTAAAAAGAAATGCTTTACTAAATCAATATTAAAAATAACAAGGCATGATAAAACATCAATTAATACAAATAATAAATAATAAAACAATTATGGAGTCCTAATGGAGTGCTCCCACCCCAGTAAGTGGATGAAATAGCAGAGGAACGTGAGTCTCTTAATCAGCCTGGCCAGGACGTCTCCTGCAGCCGACGTTAATGGACATCGTACACCGTCTGGACACACTGGAGTGGAGAAGAACAATCAGGGTACTCAGTGGATCGGATCAACTTAACATGTTTCGGGATGCTCCCTTTCTTTCACTTTTGAGAAAGGGAGCATCCCAAAACTACACACAACTACATAAGTGTTATTACTAGCAAATAAATAAACTAGAAAGATGAATTAGATTTGCATTGTGTAAATTACTTTGTAAGGGACGTTTTTATTGTAACAATATTATTGCTGTTGCTAAATAAAATAATATACTTAACCTAAGGTGCACAATCCAAATTGAAAACTATGTCCGTTCTAAGTTTTGTTTTCTGAAATGCAAGGAAAAGTTCATAAAACTAATCAACATTGTACATCTATTTCAGTAGCAATGTAAAAGTATTTGTTAATTAAGGACCAGATGCACACCCCCGCACATTTTCTGTACATGCGGTAGTGTTTAATACTGCATGGAAGAATGAACTCCACCTGTCACGCCCCTCTCACAAGCGTAAAATGTGAGTTACAATGCTAGAAGGCAGCCTTAAGTCACACGTCTGGATCAGCGGTCCGTCTGACCGCTGATCTGCTTGTAAGTGGGAAATCACAAACACACTGTAAAATTATAATGCTTCAACCCGCCCACCTCGGCATGTAAAGGGGAAGCACAGCCCATTTCTTCATAAATACCATCATATAGAACTAAGTTCTGTATGATGGGACTTCCGTTAGTAAAGCTAGTGCAAAATCTGAAGAGCGCATGCGCCTTCCAATCCATGCAGCCCAGTTATGCACTTGATGCGTGCTATCGTTATTAGCGGTGGATCCGGTCCAAAATGCATAGTTTAGCCTTTTTCTGAGTTGTAAATGATCCAGGTATTATTTTCAGGAGAAAGCAGGAGGATACAGGAAGTACACAATTCGGGGCATATTCAGAGATATATGCTTTTCTTTTCATCTGCATGTGCCTGTTTTCTGGGTTTGCACTTTACAAGAATACAAAATACATTTTATTATATGGAGTATGATTAACTTTAAATCAGCCCCATTGTGTACAGTGGGCATCGTTTGCAAAGAATACTTGTTGTTAATGCTGTGCTCCTAAAGGAAAAAAAATACATTTAAATTTTATGTAACCTAACAAAATTTAAGATATATTGTTCCTTCTAAAAGGATTTTAATCTGTACCACAAGTGTTATTCATTTTAGTAATAAAATTTTGGAGACACTAACGATGTGACAGGCTTCCTTGTCATGTATATCAGTCCAGATATTGAATTCTGCACTAAGTGCATGGGGTGATGGCTTACCAGACCTCTGAGTGAGATATTTCTGCATATTTTCTTAGATTTCCTTTTTAATACTTTTTTTTAAATTCATTTCTATACTTACCATAGTCTTGAGCACTCTCACTGACATTTAAGTATGTTCCTCTTACTTTAATTTCATTTGTACAGCAATATATATTCTACTTTATTCAATTGTAGAATTGTCCCACAACTGAAAATGTGATACGGATCCAAAAATATAAATTTCATCCAAACACATTTCATACAGCACATCGAACCTGTCCAGATTTATGACCATTGGACCAAATCAAGACTTTCATAAAAGGATCGTTTTCTAATTTGTAGAATTGGAAAATGCACACGTTTTTTATGTCCTTAGAATCCAGACTTCTATACTGAAAGAGTTTATAAAAGCAGGATGGAACATAAGTGAGAGGAGGGAAGTACTGTATGTAGATTGTACATTGAGGGTGTGCTAAGCACCTTGGATCTATCCAGAATTCAGAGCCATCCCCATTTTAAATGAGGACAGCTTTGAAATCTTAAAGTATGGTGAACAGATCGTATGTCCATGCATGTGAAGGTAGTGGCATCCCTTCACCCACATTGAAAGCTGGATACAGTAAGGATCCAGAATCGGATATCTGAGCTCCGAGCACAGTGTGATTGTAAGTCTTGATCCGGTGCAATTCCAACCTAGGGTCTAGGTTTTGTTTTCTAGCAGATGTTTCCTTATTAGGCAACATTCAGTATAGAAATTCCCTCTTAATGTGAGTGACATCTGCAATTTTCCACATTAAAAAACGTAAGTTAGTCCCTGACTGCTTAAATTTAGTCGCATTAAGGATCCCTCTGAGGTTTTTACTTGGTGATCCAATCACATCAAAGCTGAAAGTATGGATCCATTTTTATGTCATACCATGGCTAATGATAAAACTTTGTGGTTCTCTACCTAGGCAATGTCTACAGAGAATGTCACCTCAATGGCAGCTGGGCAGGAAGAGGAGATTATACACAATGTCAGGAAATACTAAAGCAAGAGGTAAGGTAGACCAGTTATGATTGTGGTGCATAAACTTCTACAAATGTGTTGTATATTTCTACTCCTCCAGCGCTCCCTAACTCTCCTCTCTTATCTCCATACACACTTCCTTCCGACCCCTCTACTCTGCTGGTGACCCGCGCCTCACCTGCCACCTGATAACTACCTCTCACTCCCATATCCAAGACTACTCCTAGACCACCCCTCTGCATTGGAACGACCTACCACTACCTATTAAGCTATCCAACAACCTCCAATCCTGCAAATGCTCACTCAAAATCCACTTCTTCAGATTAGTTTACCCTTCTTACACCTAAGCTTACCTACCCTCCCTATCCTCACCCCTGCATCACCTGTCTGCCCCCCCCCCTCCAATTTAGCATCTTAGGGCCGTATTCACACCTTATACACTTCTGCTTCATAGGTGTGTATGTTTACGAAATTACCTACTACGCATGCGTAGTCCATTTAAGCAGTCTATGTGCCAGTTACGTATGTAGATTGTCTCCGTCTGGTCTTTAAAGACCGCACAGAGTAGTTTAGTTTGAAAGAGGTGGCGTAATGCCGCCGGAGTGTCTAGGGAGAAGTGGGTGGGGGAGGGATTTAGATTAGCCGGGAAGGGCAGGGGGAGGGTGTGGGAGAGGCATTGTCTGTACATAGTTTCCTTCTTATGAAGAAAACTACGCACGGTTAGATAAGGTAACCCTATGGCACTCTTAAGTGCCATAAGGTACCTAAAAACGGGGGGCGGGACGGGTGAGTTAGATGCGGATCTGTCCCCATCTAACTCACTTTTAGGTGTGAATACGGCCTTTAGCTCTTATGATCAGGGCCCTCCTCCCTCCTGTCATCAACCCTCTGCCTTGTCTCGATCACTTCCTACCTTCTCTCTCTATTGGTTATCTCTCCCCTTATTCATCCGCTCTTACACTCTAATCCTGCTTTTTTATTTTCCCTAGATATCGTTATACTATTTTTGTATTTCATTTTATTGTACTCGTGTTGTATTCCCTATTTTACAAATGTGTACCCTGTCTGTTAATTAATGTATTGTATATGTAATTATCATCTTTCCAATTTTCTCTGTATGGCGCTGCGGATACCGCGTGACGCCTTATAAATAAATGTTAATAATAATAATAATTTCCTGAATTCTTTACAACATAGATGCACCTAAAAATTTTATTTTCATCAGCAAGAAACTGGGATATTACATTTAATAATTCTGATTTAAAATAAAGGAAATATTTAAAGATTGCTAGATACAATGAAAGCACTAGCTTATAGTAATTAAAAATACAACATTAAACTGCAGCTTAATTAAAACCTAGTACAAATGCATACCTATAACTAATCCCGTTTTGCCACGATAGTCGCAAATTGCTGTTGCTGAAAAGATTGTTGACTAATGGGAAAGAGATCTGGTATCATGTGGAGGATGTAATATGCCACTCACAATGTCTGCTGTAGCATGCTCATAGCTCTTCCTGCTTCACGTACACTGGATTAATTTAAGAAAAGCTCAATTCACATTAGTCTGTCTGAGCAAAAGGTAATTGTAAAATTGGCTACGGCTTTAATTGAGCTTATCTCAGAACCTGCTACTGATAAAGCTGGTTTCTCAGCATCCGGGTCTCTGCAGTATGTTTTCTTTTCTGATCACTTGTGTCTCATCCCATTAGCATTTTGGCAGCATGTCATCGGCTCCTTAGAGGTGTTAGTTTAGGAGCCACGACCTATCGCTTCCATGCAGCCCACTGCCTCCCTGCAAGGGTCTTTATCAATTAAACAAAGCGCCCTAACTGACCCAGTGTCAACAGCTATGTTGCACTATCCATACATACAATCTGTGAAATGGTTTTGGGAAGAGAGGGAGTGGTTTCAGGTTGACTCAGACCATTTATATTTCTACAAATTTTAAATATAAATGTTGGACAAATTTACAGTAAATCAACTGAAATATAAAATCCTCAAAATGTTAATTTAATGCTGGCATAAAAGAGGGACATAAAAAATAAATTGCATGTGTGTAGTTCAGAGAAAATGCGACATAGGGCTTGATCCGGACCTCCGGATAACTTCCATACGCACAGGGGTCTGAAAGTCTGAACGTGAAAGTCGTCCACCTTGTGGAATTTAGGCAATGGGGGGGATGTGGGCCACCCTGTTGTCCAAGGATCCTAGCATACGGCATTGCATTCTGTGCACCAGGAGGTCCGCAGGGTATCATCAGGTGCACGTGGGCAGATGTTATAGTTAGGCTTACTTATGCAAGAGGCTTGTGTGTTTAGCCTAAAATACGAAGGTCTGGCTCCACTCCATAACGTCTATTTTATCGTGTGTGGTCTGGCCACACGTCCATATATTATGTGATTTTGCATAGCTGACAGGTACACTTTTAAAAGCTCTATTCATAATACTAAAGGAGATATTACATTGTCAATGAAATAAAGCCCTGCGGCTCTAATGGATGCATCTATATTTTCTAGCTGGTATCCTCTGCTAAAATTGTCATTTATGGCTGATTTACTGTACTCATGGTTTTGCCTCAGAAAATAAGCCCAACAATGTGTGTCACAGACTTATTCAGGCATGTATTTCATCCCTAAATGCACCTTCATGAAGGCATAAACACACTGACTATCCTGAAATGCCATGTACAGACAGTAGCATCCAATAAACACAATGTGGCTTGGTAGACAGATCCTGTTCTGTCTGGTAAAAACCAGACATTTTTATTCAGGAATTATTATTCTTCTAATACATTACTTCTCCTGTGCTCATACTAAATAAAAATCTATATTTACAGTGTGTAACTGGTTCTCCTATACTGATCCTATTTAGAAAAGGACATTTGATAGATTTACTTATTAAGGTACTGTTACCTATCTTGGTTGGAATTCTGTTATCTACAGTCGGCAATTTAGTTTTAGTACCATCAATTGTGTAAATCAACAAAAACGGGACACGGTCTCCTGTCCAAGAGGCCTGATTTCAAACATGGCTTAAAATTTAAGGGCCGTATTCAGAGAACCGTTTTCACGGGGAGTTCCGTGCGTATTTTTAGGATCTGATCAACTGCGCATGCGTGGTAACTTACGTTGTACGTTGCGTTGTAAGTTACGTTGAATATAAGTAAGTGCTTTAGACACGGGCATGTGAATCGCACTTGGGTACATACGTGTGGATGGGCGGCGTAGAAATACGTACTTGAAAATTTGCATAAAAGTGGGTGGGGGGAGGCATTTGAACGCATGGAGGTTCAATGAATGCATGGAGGCGCAGTTATAAAGAATCTCACGGACGGAGCACATATACACTCGTAAGTACACACGGAAGGAATAGAGTGGTCTAGGGACTTGTACGTCACCGACAGCACGTCCAGGAGAGGGGAGTGTCGGGGTTGTTGGTGGGGGTTTCCTTGCTCCGGCCGTGCGTATAATTACGTACATAAAAAACAGATCTCTGAATACGGCCCAAAACTTTTAATTTTCATAATAATAACTGTTTGTATTCACTATTATTTCTTTTAGAAAAAGAGCAAGGTTCATTACCACATTGCCATTGTGATCAATTTCCTGGGACACTCCATCTCCTTGTGTGCTCTTCTCGTGGCATTCACTCTCTTCTTACGATTGAGGTAAGTAGATTTTAGAGAAGAGGCAAAAGAGACCGGTCAAAGGATAAACTGAAAGACATGGTAAAAGACAGAAACAGAAAATAACAACAGCTACCAGTCACCTGGCCCACCCAGGCTCCCTGTTCTCCGGGTCCCTGTAGAATATGATTGACCAGAAGCTGTGGCTAGAAATCTTGGGGCATGGTACACTCATGTTTTTGAAGGCCCCCATTCCTCCTCAATAGTGTGTGCAGGGAGAGTACGGCCCTATTGAAATAAGGCTGTTTGAAGCAGGGAGGAAAAGGGGGTATATGGGGAGACCGTTAGAATATTTACACAACGCCATCTTCAGATACTCAGTAAATATATTAATCACCCAGCCAGCGTTCTTTAGAGCGGGCCAGCGATCGGGAGTGTAGAGGCTAGTGACCGACAGGGTTTTCATGGTGATCATAGCTTTGTAAATGGTGAAAACTTCATTTTAGGAAATAAAGACCGTTTTCGGGTGAAATCTACTAAAAATTAAATCTTCACCATTTAGTAAATATAACTTTACCGCTCAGACTCCAAAAAGCAAGGCTGCAGCCTTAATGGAAATGTTCCTTAAGTGATACAGACCAGTGGTTGAAGTGGAAATTTAGAAGTGGGGGTATGGAAATTTGTCTTGATTGTCTTGAGTTTGGCAAATTGTGTACATGTCATGTGGGTCATGATTTCTATACTAAACGCTTCATATTTAATTAAATGATCTGGTTACCGCTAGGGAAAATCAATGATATCTCCCCCACAGGGCTGTTTTTAGGAGCGGATGAGCCTTATTGTCCCCGCCTTCTGTTTGTCTAACCAATCTCATTGCCCCTTCTTTTGTGTGCCCAGCCAGCCTTATTGCACCTTCCTTCTGTGTTTCCAACCAGGCTTATTGCCCCCTCCTTCTGTGTCCAGTCAGCCTTATGGCCCCTCCTTTTGTGTGCCCAGCCAGTCTTATTGCCCCCTTTTTATTTATGTAAAGTCAGCGTTATTGTCCCTTCCTTATTTGTCCAAACATTCTTCTTGTCCTCCTCTATGTTCAGCCAGTCTTATTGTCCCAACTTTATTTGTGTGCAATCAGCCTTATTAACCCCCTTCTTCAGTTTGCCCATCCTTATTGCCCCTCCTGTGTCCAGGCAGCCTTATTACCACACCCCCCCCCCACCTTATTACCATCCCCCACTTTATTTATGTGCAGTTAGCCTTATTGCTCCCCTTTAGTTTACCCAGTCTTATTGCCCCCTCTTTGTGCCCAGCCAGTCTTATAGCCCCCTCTTTATGAGTGTCCACCCAGCCTTATTGCCCCTCTTGTGTCCAGCAAGTTTTATTACCCCAACTTTGTGTGCAGTCAGCCTCATTGCTCCCCACTTTATTTGTGTCCACCCAGCCTTATTGCCCCTCCTTCTGTCTCCAGCCAGAATGATTGCTCCTTTATATGTGTTCATTAAGCCTTACTGTCCATTTCATGTCCAGCTTTCCCACTACCCCAATTCAAATCCCCATCTATTTTCTAAAACAACTGTATAATAAACTTACCTTTCCTGTGTGTCTTCTGGCTCTCTCCTCCGCTGCGCACGTTCTGCAGACTAATGACACTCGCGTGACCTTAGACCTTAAGTCACGCTTGCGTCTGCTGATCAAAGCTGCGGCTGTCCACAGCACAACCAGCTCTGTTAATGGGTGCAAAGCTCCCGGCAGCAGATTGAGTAGGTATGTCAGACAGCGGTATGGCATACCCAGGATCGTAACTAGAAATTTTAGCACCTGGGGTGAAAGAGGACAATGGCACCCCCCCTTTTCATGTGGGCGTGGTTAACATATCTCTCATATATATAGTGCATATATATAAATAGTGTATCCCCCCACACACAAGTTTCATGTCTTTCTGCTCTTCCTTAGAACCCTGATGATAGGAGTCGAGCACCTTTGCACCTAAATATAGGGTCACTTACCTCTTTGCTGATTCTCACTTTTCCTTCTTTCTTCCTTCATTCAGGCATCTGGAGCACACAAAATTGTAACTCATATGCCCCAATATAAACACACAAATACTTTTCTATATTTATGTGTAGATATATAAGTGCATACAGCTATATAGCTACATATAAACACATAGACATAGGTATATCAAATATTTATATATATATCTACACACATAGATATAGTTGCATACATACATTAGATTCACACACACATGCATGCATAATATCACACAAACATACATAACATACATAATAGCACACACTACATACATGCATATCATAGACACATACCATGTATGCATAATATCACATACACACCATGCATGCATAATACCACACACACACCATGCATGCATAATATCACACACACACACACACACACACACCATGCATGCATAATATCACACACACCATGCATGCATAATACCACACACACACCATGCATGCATAATATCACATACACCATGCATGCATAATCTCTCTCTCTCTCTCTTTCTCTCGCACAATGATCTCATCTCTCTCAGCTGATAGTGTCAGGTGTGTTCACCCTCTCCTCACGCTCTGGGCGGAGGAACCGTTCTCACCACCTTCATTACGGCCCTGGGCATACCTGCACTTTTTTGAGCCCGCACTGAGTGAAAATACAGGCGCTCACAGAATCTTAAAATTCTGTAAGCAGCTGTATTCTTATTCAGAGCCGACTCACAGAAGTAGTGGTATGCCATACCACTGTATACCGACCCACTTTGAGCACTGATACAGATTTGATATACCATCATATCCTGTGACTAGTTGCAGATTCAGCACTATCATGGAGTGAGATTGCCATCACTTACAAAATGGTGGAGCTGCTAGTTCAGAAGTTTGTGTTTGATTACCGGGATTTACAGTTTTTTTCTGTATTGCTTTAGGAACACATCTATTAAGGATGTAGCATTAATTTTTATAATGTCATTGCTTTTTGGAGTTTGAGTGGTAAAGTTTTAAAGGTGTTTGATTTTGTGTTATTTTAGGAAACCTTAATCAGATATGTTAAACCACAAGGTTTTTTTTGTCTATGAGATTTCATATTGTTTTCTATTATGCTTAATAGGGAAAATACACTGTTTGAACAGCTGTTAAAATACTACTGAATTTATAAAAAAAAGTCAACTAAATATTGGTATCAACATTAATACATGCCATTCATATGATATGTGATGAGTGTCATTTTGTGTCCCGTTACAAAGGGTGAGTGTCAAAATGCCTGTGAATACTCTATGTACAGTAAGGAAGTGCATAGGCTAAAGTGAGCATAATAAAATGTAAATATATGTAAAAATATATGTGAAAAGTGACTGGCACACTTTGAACACCACCGATCACCAGAACAGAATATATGACACTTGTCTCTCCTATGTCAATCAGACTCAGGGAATAGACAAAGCTGATTAAACTGTCTCAGCAACCTAGAGAAGGGGACAGGGTTTCCTAGTGGTCAGTCAATGATATTCACAGCAGGAACATACCAATTCACATGGAACAGTTGAAAAAACTGTGGGCTCTATTTACTAAGATCATTTTCATATGATAAAGGCCGTTTTCGTGTGAAAACAGGCTTTATCATATGAAAACAAATTAGCCCATATTTAATCTAAGTAAAAAAAAAAAAAATATTAACAAATTTTGATAAAATATTATATAATAAACTTATTAAACATAAAAAAATACAAAAAATAAAAGAGCGAAGCTTTTAAACTTACCTGACCGGGCGTGCATCTGGCTCTGATCCTGGCACATGCGCAGTGATTTTGCCCTTTGAGACTTGAAATTTTCAAAGTCCCAAAAGGCAGCTACTGCGCATGTGCCGGGATTGCATAGCCGAACGATGTCAGCGAAAGGCTCGCTGACTGTCCTGGTTCCTCGCCAGAGGGGTAAGTCTTAATAAATACTCCCTGCGGACCTGCTAGGCTCGCTGCGAGGCGCTCAATGCACTAATGATAGTAAATAGAGCCCCGTGTATATGTACACAAACAAACACATTTAATATTATGCACCAAAGTCATCTTCCATTGCAGGGTTGTCATTCAGCATGTGTAGAGGGTAAGAAAAATCCCCCCTTCCCCCCACAAAATATCTAGCTGTTCCTTGCTAACAATATATGACCATTTTAATGCTTTATATTCAGGAGCATACGCTGCCTACGAAACATAATTCACTGGAACCTCATAACAGCTTTTATTCTTCGAAACGTCACCTGGTTTGTGATGCAGCTGACGCTCAGCCACGAAGCCCATGACAGTAATGTGGTACGTAATCATGGCCCTCTGAATGTTACCATAGGCGTATCTATAATGGGTGCAGGGTGTGCAGTGCACATGGGCCCCTCAGAATAGAGGGCCCTGTGGAATGCATCCTGCACCCTGGGTTGGCAGGGGAAGGGAGGCCATTCAGCATCTATTTCTTTCCTCTAATATCTTCCAGAGGGAAGAAATAGATGCCAAACGAATCCACCTTCCCCTGCGGTGGGACTGTCCCGATTAGCGGGCCAAAAAGGGGGCGGGGCCTACAGGAGCTATAAGCCCGCCCCCATTTCGCCCACGAATCGGGACAGTCCTGTCTCAGATAAGGGGGGGGGGGCATGTGCAAATCCTGCACAAGGGCCCCTCACTTCTTAAAACGCCCCTGAATGTTACCTTACTGCGGAGGTATAAATACTTTGCACACTCTCCTCTCCTGACTTCTGTAGATGTTTTTTATGCTAATGTAATAACGGTTGATAACATAGCCTGGCTTTTCTTATTCAGACTGGTGCAATCTTTCAGAGCAATGTCATTGTAATGCTGCTTTCCTTGCATCTGAGTCAGCAATTTGCTGTGTATTCTGTATATCAATTGTGTGCATTAGTTGGCAGATGCATTATCACTTTCTCAGCATTTCAGTATGTACAACCTGCGGAGTCAGAGTGCCAACAGCTGCAGCATGGCACCATGACTGCTTATCATGCTTGTGGGTGGCACTCATAATACAGATTTGCCACAACTAGAAGTTGTCAACTACTAGAAGGTAAAACAGAAGCAGGTTTGCTTTAATAATACAGGAAAACTGAGTCTGTTTAGGATGATGCCATTCATGGATTTGCTTGTTCCTCCTTAAATGAAAATATGGGAAAAAATAGGAAAGGTTATATAGGAAAAAATAGGAAAGGTTATATAGGAAAATATAGGAAAGGTTATATAGGGCCTTTATAATAAGATTACAGTCTAATGGTGAGATAGATGGCCAGATTCACAACCCCTTAATTTTCAGAATCTAGCTACTACGCATGCGTAGTAACAATTTTCCACTATCTACGTGGCGTTCCCTTATGTAGATTGTGTACATGTGGTCTTTAAAGACCACGCATGTGTAGTAGCTAGATTTGGAAAATTAAGGACGTATATAAAAAAAAACGGGGATGTGAATCCGGCCTAGAGGCTGGCATAGAAGTGGAAGTTTGAACATTTGACAATTCAGGGTTAACTAAACCTAAAACTGAAGGATGTTAAATTACCTGGTTGAGGCCTTCATCCTGAGTTATCACTCACCTATCTTAAGATGGCTGTATAAAATAATATTGGCTGACTATGAAATTCTTCACTTCAGGAGATCTCGAAGGCAAGAAAGAAATGCCGGTATGGGGGGGGCTTGATCACATCATTTTATGCAAATTTCAGCATGAAGCCCCGCTCCCATCATGTCAAAGCTACGCTCTATACTTTTATCAAGGATACTTGACAATGCAAATTGCATTAAATTTGAGTACACTAAAGAGGAATACAGAGCTTTATCTATCATAATTGGTCTCTATATCTGCCCAAATAACACTATTAGAACCCTATTATGGGGCAAGAGACTTATAATTTGGATAATTTAAGCACAATCATTGAGAAATAAAGGGCTTTATTATGGGTCATACATGAATATGTCCCATACTAAAGCTCTTTATTACTTTTTATTTCTGCTAAAAATATCCTTAATGGTAAAGCTCTATAAATCTCCCTCCCCACATAGGGTTCTATATTATATATAGCCCTATAATAGGGTTATATCAGGGTTGCCGACTTTTGCCAGCTTCCCTCCTGAAGATCCCAGAGGGAAGCTAGCGACGCATGCAGGGGGCGGGGCTTAATGATGCAATTTATGCAAATTGCATACTTACCCAGTTTTAGCTTAAATAGGCATCAGGACGGGGCTTGATGGCGCAAATTGCGTCATCAAGTCGCTCCCTGGCCCTAGCAACACTAGTATACTAGTGTTGCTAGGCAGGGGGGCAGGACTTGAGGCCATGGTTTCCATGAAACCACGGGCCTCAAGTCCCTTGCGGGAGATTTGCCGGCTCTCCCGGGATACCGGGAGAACTGCCCGAATTTTGGGAGTCTCCCGGACATTCCGGGAGAGTCGGCAAACCTGGGTTATATAAAAGCCTCCCTTGTCTATTGAGACATATTTCTGGATTTTGCCTCACTTACCTCACTATGCTGTGTTTCTATGGAATTCTTATGGATTTATTGTTTGTGTCAGTGGGAGAGCAGTGGTATAGAAGGTGCAGACAGGGGTTCAATCTGAGGAGCAACCTTTGTTTTCATGTCCTGTGTACCCTGCTATTTTCTTCTGATCACTTTTCTCTTGCCTTTATCCTCAGGTTTGGTGCCGTTTGGTTACTATAGCACATAATTATTTTTATGTTACCAATTTCTTCTGGATGTTCGGTGAGGGCTGCTATCTGCACACGGCCATTGTCCTAACATATTCCACAGACAAGCTACGCAAGTGGATGTTCATCTGTATTGGCTGGTGTAAGTCACTATGTTATTCCAGAATCCACGGCAATAATAGGGGATATCTACACTCACTGGATCCATTCTGTGGGCTGAGAAAATGTTTATGAGAATTCAATTCATTATAAGCTAGTGACAACGCAGAGGCATAGAACTCTGTGCCTTATTAATGTCAATTATATGTAAATGAAGGAATATGATTAATGGTGATTCAGTATGAAAAATGAGCGTCTCCACTGTTTGTATTCAGCAGTTACACATTGGAATAATATTGATAAATGACATTAAAAAAAAAATGACAAAAGGCACTAATATTATGTTCCTGATTGTGTGTCTGAGACCCTTTTGAAGCTTTCTAATATCAGTACAGCATACCTTGTCCTACTATGGTCTTACCATAGCATTGTGCCAATGTCAGCACTTATATAGGTAAACTATGAACCTGAACATGTCATATTTCCCATCTTATCTATAACAGATTCCCTTATCCTTTGCCATAACTGCTTAACCTTTGTCTTTGCAGGTATCCCATTCCCCATCATAGTGGCCTGGGCCATTGGCAAGCTGTACTATGACAATGAGAAGTAAGAAGCTGCTATTTAGTTGGTGATGGAGGGAAGGGATAGAGAAGAGAAGTATAAAGAACAGTAAGACAGAGGAATGAAAGCAATGTGTCAGAGTAACAGGAAGGGGGATGTAAGAGGGACAGAGGCCCGGATCCTGACCTACGCCTTATGGGCGCCAGAGGTCAGTACGGCCGGCATCGTAGTGAGGAGTGTGCGCCCCGTGCACTCCCCACTGGCGGGAGTAAATTTGGACACTCACGTGTCCAAATACCTACCCTAACTGTTACGATCAGGTATGCGGCCTTATGGCCACATAGCTGATTGTAACGGGCTTCCCCCCCATCCCCTAATTAGCAAGTCTATCTCTGCATGTGCACAACCTTCAGAACAGGTGAATTACATACTACATGGACATAATTCCCCTGTCGGCCGTTGCCCAGGATCTGGGCCAGAGACTCTTAAGGAAAGAAGAAGGCACCCTCCAACACTATCCACCCCCCCATAGTGTAGTGAGCCAGGGAGCGGAGCGAGCATGTTCCCTAACATTTGCTGGCTAAACGGAATTAGTTTTACTTTCATTTATATTAATTATTAATTTATTTTCTTCATGTCTCACATTCATTCTTACTGCACTTTCCAATACACTTCCCCCTCCATGCACCCCTTCCATATGCATGGTCCCCCTATGCCCCCATACATTTACACAGGGGCTGGATGGAAAATTTTAGCCTGGGGGGGCGATTGTTCAGAGCAGTGGCCTAAACCTAACGGGCCGTTCTTAAGGGTCCAGTAGGAATTCCCGATGCAAAGAATCCCGACGGAAGAAATACCGACACAAGTTTCCCTACTGAAAAAATACTGACATGGAAAAAATACTGACATGGAAAAAATACTGACATGGAAAAAATACTGACATGGAAAAAAACTGACAACAAAAATTACCGACTAGTAAAATTATCGGCAAAAATAAATTCCCTACGCATAAAATACCGACAGCTAAAATACCTGACAATTAACAAATATAATCCTGACTTGACATAATAACAATTTTTATTGTCACCATTTTTACAGATGACTGGTAAATATTTATAACTTGAAATATGGTATGTTTCCCCTACACCAACCCTGATGCTAATTCTTACCCTAACCCTCCACTTCCATTATTGTAACCCTAACCCTCTCCCTCCCCGCAACCTAAACCTAAGTCTCCCTTTCTGCGAACCATCCCCTCACTGCAGCCTAACCCTAGGTCTCCCCTCTTTAAGCTCCATTACCTTCCCGTAGACTAACCCTAAGTCTCCCCTCATGCGAACCATATCCTCCCTGCAGCCTAATCCTAAAACTACCTAACTTACCTCCACAGTAATCTGTAAGTGTTGCAAAAAAAGCTGACAATAAAAGTAGTTATTGTGTCAAGTCGGGATTATATTTGTCAGGATTTGTTAATTGTCGGGTATTTTAGCCATCGTTATTTTATGTGTAGGGAATTTAAATTTTGGCTGTAATTTCACTAGTCAGTATTTTTTGTTGTCAGTATTTTTTCCATGTCAGGATTTCTTCAATAGGGAAATTCATGTTGGTATTTCTTCCGTCGGGATTATTTGCGCCAAGAATATGACTACCACCGGTTCTTAAAGGGTGGTTTTAATTAAACCACTGGAACACTTAATATTATTATGTCAGAATGTTAGTGAATGGGGGTTAGGAGCGCTGTACTGTGTTATAAAGCAGCCGGGTTTTCAGATCCTCTGTAGAATGCAAGGTTCTAACAGTGGTATAGATGAGAGGAAAAGAAGATCTGATATTCAGAGCTTGGGGTGCATCTAATATGCAAAGTTTGCAACTTTGCTCTATAGTTCACAAACATCCTTTTGCGAATTCATATTAGAGGCACCCCAAGCGCTGAATATCAGATCTTCTTTTCCTCTCACTTAATATTATTACACTGATGATCCAGGGCTGTATTCACACCTAGGAAGCTTCTGCTTCTTAGGTGCGGAGTTTCCCAATATGACCTACTATGCATGCGTAGTAGGTCATATACGTAATCTACGTACCAGTTATGTATGAAGATTGCCTCTGTGCGCTCTTTAAAGACTGCACGGAGTAGTTTAATTAGAAAGAGGCAGCATAAAGTCGCCTCGGGGAGTGATTAGGTAGAAGTAGGAGGGGGGAGGGATTTTGATTATCCGGGGAGGGGAGGGGAGGGGGGAGAGGCAATGTCAATGTAGAGTTTCCTTCTTAAGAATAAGGTAACCCTATGGCACTCATAAGTGCCATAAGGTACCTAAAAAAAGGGAGCGGGGCGTGTATCCACACCTACGGTTCACATTCGCAAATGTGAATCCGGTCCCCAGTGTATAGGCGGCTGCAGGAGTTTTATAATCATCACAAGTATCCTGCCATTGCTATGGTGTTATATCAGAGAATGGATAAGGCCTGTCAGTTGGTTTGTACAGCCAATTAAAGTGTTGACTAATATATACCTCAATGTAACATATTAACTACTATCACTTATACACTGCACATACTATTACTTACACACTGCTCATACTATTACTTACACACTGCTCATACTATCACTCACACACTGCTCATACTATTACTTACACACTGCACATACTATCACTCACACACTGCACATACTATTACTTACACACTGCACATACTATTACTTACACACTGCTCATACTATTGCTTACACACTTCCCATACTATCACTCACTCAGCACCAATACTATCACTCACACACTGCCCATACTATCACTCACACACTGCCCATACTATCACTCACACACATACTATCACTCACACACTGCCCATACTATCACTCACACAGTGCCCTTACTATCACTCACTCAGCGCCAATACTATCACTCACACAGCGACCATACTATCACTCACCAACAGCCCATACTGGGGTACATTTACTATGATTAGCGCATTGAGCGTTAATAATGTACCTCGCAGCGAGCCTTGCGACACCGTGGGCCATATTTACAAAAACATAGCTCTCCAGCAAGGTCCCACGATGGTCAGTGAGCCTTTCGCTGACATAGTTCGGGCTCTCTTGGAAACCAAGTCCCGGCACATGCGCTGAAGCTGCCTTTTGGGACTTGTAAAATTTCAAGACCCAAAAGGCAAAATCACTGCACATGTGCCAGGATTAGAGACAGACGCGACAGTTACGTTTAAAAATCTCTTATCATTTATTTATTAAATATATGTGGGGTATATTAGGGGTTTAGGAATGGTACACTATATAGTGCGCCATTCTTAGACCCCTAATATACCCTACATATATTATAATATGTGCCATTCCCAGACCAATGGTATTCCCTACTTGTATATTATATAGTGTTCCATTCCAGACGCCTAATATTATCCCACATGTAATACTAGTATATTAGGGATCTGGAGATGGCACTTGGCTGTGCTCTAAGGTGCCCCTTTGGTCTGCCAGCGTGCAGAGCATAAGCTCTGCCGTCTCCACCCTCGCTACTCCCCTGCCTGGGAGCATAGCAAGACCTTAATATATATAGTTTAAGGTTTTTTTTGTAAATAACAGTCTGACAATTTACTGTAGATACATACAATTAAGGAGGTGAGTTTAGGTCATTCATTGTTCTTACTGTATTACCCCAGGTGCTGGTTTGGGAAGAAGGCTGGAGTGTACACAGATTTTATCTATCAAGGCCCTGTCATACTTGTGCTGCTGGTAAGAAAACATTTACTGTCCGTGTTCCTGAATTCCCTTATGTGTCTCAGGAGCAGAGCCTCATAGAAACATTGTAATGGTTACTTTCTAATCTGCTCTGTTGCTCTGCTTAGGTCACACAAAGCTTCCATATACTGTTATATCCCAAGGGCCTGATCCAGACCTACGCCGATGCGCTGTGCGTACTAATGCAGAGCGTATCGGCATGCACTCCCCCTGTGGCCGAAGCAATTACACACTGTTACGCCGGCTGAAGGCAACCCTAACTTCAGCCGGTGTAACATTGTGTAATTACGCTGGCCACAGGAGCGTAAATGGCCAAACGCACCCTCCCGCCCTCATTACCTTACCTCCCCCCGCCTTCCTTCCCTAACTGTTGCGTAGTTATGGTGAGGAACGCCTCCTCAACCGTAACTACGCAACAGTTAGGGACACCCAATCCTGAGGAATGGGTTTCCCTAGTTGCGCCGGGCAATATTGCCCGTCACATGCGCAGATCGGTAACTACGGCGGCAGGTGGAGGCCTGGATCAGGCCCCAAATGTATAACAAGGTTGCCGACTCTCCCGGAATATCTGAGAGGCTTCCGAAATTTGGGCATTTGGGTCTCCCAGGGAGACCTGGCAAATATCCCGCAATGGGCTTTAGGCCGCAATTTAATACAAATCACCCTCAAGCCCCGCTCCCCTGCCACTCAATACTGTGAATCCTAGTGTTGCTAGGGATTGAGCTGGACTTTTTGATTTTTGTAATTTGCACCTTTAGGAACATAAGGACTAGTAGCATTGATTAACAAGGGGTGGTGCTTCAGGACATGATTATATAAATCTCATCTGTCCTTTGCCCCCGAGATCTCACGATGAATAAGAAAGTCAGAAACCCTGATGTGTACCCAGTACTGCAATGCACATTTTACAATCATTACAGACTGGATCCATCACGGATGTTGTTCCTCCAGACTGCGGTAGGATAGTTGCACAGTAAAAGCTTGGTTAAGCCTTTATGTATTATCCAGATATCTGCACAATCAACCTTTTTATGTGGGGGTGGTAAGGAAATATTAAGGTAGGGTCTTTCGATCATACGTCTCTTGTATGCAAGGTCAGTGGCCACCCTGAGGAGAGGTAACATACAGTGGAGATCCAACTATGGATCTTGCAGAGGCAGCGGACTTCTAGATCCAGTACATCCCTTCCAAAATATACTGAGGATTTATTTTTTTCAGGAATTCTGTCAGTAGAAACAATGGGCTCTATTTATAGAGTTCATTTTGGAGTGATAGGGGCAGTTTTTCAATAGAAAACTGCCCTTATCGCTTCAAAATGTCCTTTCTCATATTTAAAAACCCTGCATCGCCAGTGGAAACTATCGTTTCCATGACAATGCAGGACTCCTTCTCCTGCCATCACGGGGCCGTTCATGTGACTGGGC
>WWET01007169.1:36750-55563 GCA_011038615.1 Limnodynastes dumerilii
ATACGCTGTGCTTTAGTAAGCACAGCGCATCGGCGTAGGTCTGGATCAGGCCCCAAGAGTTTAGGTTGTCCTATAGTGGCGGAAGCCTGTTAAATCCGTAAGTACGAGGGGAGTGTCATGTGAGTTGCCTTGCCAATTAGGCGCATATATTTGCGAATCCGTGCTTCTTATTTCACACTTAAGTGTGAATACGGTTCTTTATGCTTATCATCCATATTATACAAACACTGGCTCTGCCCCCTGCTGTTTTTCTTCATCTACATACCCCCTAGGTCCCAGGTAGAAACTGGGGCTAAGGCCATGAGCTGCGGCTCAGAATTTCCTGCTGGAAGGTTGTTTATAAAGCAGAACTCTCTCTGCCTGTTCTGTGCATGCGCGGTTCAGTGATTGAAGGAGGGGCATGCACTTCCCCACCATACAGAGATTTTCCAATACCCTTGACTGTGATAGGACTGTACAGTGCAATGGCACGAGGGTGCATCATAGAGGTTGTGAAAAATCGGAACCATTTGGAGCGGTAAAAGGTACTACAAACATTTGATTGAAATATATGTCAAAATGTATATAACTAGAAGAAATGCATCAAAATAACTGGTGGTTCAGTTTGTGCATATTTATTAATGCCGACTCAAGATATGTTCAAGCATTGTTGCCAGATGGGAACCAGGACTTGTTGGAGAGCAGTCCCCACAGACGCGCACTGCTCATCAGTGAGCAAAGAGCAACCACGGACACAGACATTGGCCTGCCGCTGCTAATAATGTTCTGCAGCGGCGGGCTAGGCAATGTCTGTGTCTGTAGCTGCACCACTGCAAGTACTGTGACAGACTCCTGCAGCTTACTGCTGATGTGATGCACACTGCAAGGGACCTCAGTTTCAGATGCTGCAGAACACAGTGGATGAAGAAACCATGAAGATACGGAAGAAGCCAGAAAAGTTGTAAAAAAAATGAAGTTGATATTTAATTGATCAGTGAAGGCGTGAGAAAGAAGAAGGAGAAACTTTATTTTTAAGAGATTTAAAGCACATTCACTTGAAAAAATAATAACATATAAATGATTTGTGTGATTTCTTCAGGAAAATCACATTCGAATAAAAAAAGTAGCATTACACAATAAGCCCGAGTCTAAACACTCTTTACTGAGAAACATATGTAAACAGCTACGGTTTTTTTATTGTTTGATTTGTTTAAATTATTTACAGGCAATACATTTGTCTATAGATAAATTATGCACACTGCATTTTAAGTGGTTGGTGGACTGCATGTATATTTAAATGAGAATTTTTTATGATATAATCGTGTATTACAGCAGCCGTGGTGGTTCGTTAGACTAGACAGAATTAAGGAGGAATAAAGGGCTTTATTTTGTTCTAAATAGACTATAAGCTCTATAATAAAGCTCTTTATTCCTATTCAATTGTGGTCAAAATACACTTCTCTATAATAGGGCTCTGTATGCCACCACATAATAAAGATTTATTCCTTTTTTTCCCATAACAGACCTCTATATTCTACACACTACAGGGAATTATATGATACAGGGTTGTTTTATGGAGTATAATTTAAGCATAAATAAGGAGTAATAAAGAGGTTTCTTATGGGGTATATTGAATGTATGATCCATCATAAAACCCTTAATTTCTCCTTAACTGTGTCAAAATTATCCCCATAATAGCTTCCATTTTCTCATAATAGAGCTATTTTGGGGATAATGAGGAATAAAGAGCTTAATCATGGGACCTTTACTGCCTCCTATACTGCCTCCTGCAAGACATCTTCAATACGCATTGTACTATCACAGGTAAAAAGGTAAGTCACAAGATAGTGGTTGTTTATACTAGTTAAAAAATACAGACGATAAGAGAAAATATGAGCAATTAATAACTAACAAATAATTAGCACATATTAATGTTGCAGCAGACCTGAAAAGGTATGGGAAAAGTAAATTAATTATCAGTCGTAGTGGCAGAAAAAAAAAGTTTTAGACCTGCTTAAGCTGAATTCCAGATCCTGGATTACACAATGTCATCAGCATACAGGATCAACGGGACGGATCCAGGTTTAGTAACAGATGATTTCCATAGGCCACGTGTGTAAAAGAAATTCTGCATCCAGTGGCATCCTTTTGTGGTCAGAGATCCAGGGGCTGATCCTTGAAATAACAGCCCACAGTCCACACCTGGGCAAAACAATGTTGAACAGCAGGGCAGCGTCCATTTTAAAATGTGCAAAGAATGTGTTGGCTGGTAATGCTTTGTAGCTCAACTCTAAATTAGAGTTTAAAATAATGCTGTTCAGTATATCGGGACTGATCCAGAGCTATGCTGTGCCGTACTTTGTAAGTACGGCCAGCGTAGCTCATAAGCACTCCCCCCGACACCCCCCCTGTCCCTGTGTCCTTACCCACTGTTACGGCGGCTGAAGGCTACCTTAACTTCAGCCGGCGTAACAGCAGGTAATTACGCCGGGAAACTAATCGTAACCCCCTAACCCAGCCCTCAATGCCTAATTTCCCTCCCCCCACCTACCTTCCGTAACTACAGCATAGTTACGGTGCTGCAGACCCCTTCGTCCGCATACGGCCGCCATAAAAACGACGGCAGCCGTAGGTCTAGATCTGCCTCATTGAGTATAAGCAAAATCAGGAAGTATTTTTCCTGCATGTATAAAAAGTCAATTAATTTGAACTCTGCCCATTGCAACATGGGGTAGATGCAGACCTAAGTACGCTAGCCGCTGACATAAAATCGCCTATTTGTATTTACTGCGCATGCTCGCGCCAGATGTCGCGCCATGTTACGCTGAATGTACGTACCATCAGCGTAACTACGAACGAAGGGGTGTGTCATCCATACGACACCCGTAGTTACGCTTTGTAGGCGGGGTGAGGCATTTAAATTGTACAGTATGGGCTGGGTTAGGCAGTTACGTACTTGAATGTATTATGTACGTCAGTACTTACGCTATGAAAAGTTAAGGTAGGGTTTGGGAAGCGTAAAATGACCAAAGTACGTAAGCGCGAGGGAAGTGCCTAGAAAATACGCTACGCAATGTAACGGAACAAGCACATAGGTCTGGATCTGCCCCATGGCTTGGTGCTATTACTCCTAACCCTGGGTCTGCCCCCCAGTGTTAGCTGTCTGAGAGAGGGGTTGTGATCCTCCTGTAATGTTTACATGAGGTTCAGGACACAGGTTGTGATGGATCAGACTACAGGGCAGTCTCAGAACTATGGCATAGAGACACACCCAGAATAACTTATAAAGCACTGCAAATATCTGCATACGTCTAATAAGTAAACACCCCATAACAATACTGGCTCTGTTTTACGAAACAGCTTATTCAACAACTTTCACAAAGCATTATATTCCCATCTCCACATTAGTACTTATAAAGGAACACATTGTTGGTTTATTAGTACATAATAATGCATTACAGCATATAACACAGTAGTGTTTTGCCCTCTGACATATGCAACCTGATGGCTGGTTCAGCATAGCATGCTTAGGGGCTACACAAGTCCCAATGTACTTTGTCATGTTGTCACTTTCATGTACTCAGGAGAAACCTGGTATGACAAAAGTGTCACTTGTATGAATCATTTGTACTGCAGGCAAAGAGTCCAGTTCTCACATTACTAAATGGGTAGAAAGTCATATCCTTCACCCCTTATTTTATCATCATTGTATCTAAGCAACCAGTCCACAAGTGACCTTCAAAAGGAATATGGTGGCTCATGCAGGGCCCAATTACCGCCCACCTGGGCTGCAAAATATCATCTGAGCTTAGTAAGAAATGAGTAAATTTCTTTTCTGTACTCTCAATAATCACCCCATTATCAGAGAAGCGATGCAGAGTACAGATACAGCTGTAACATCAGCACAAGGAGGGAGGGAAATGACTGTAATGTGGAGATAAAATCACAAGGTCAGCACAGAACACCCCGCAGGGGACATAAGAAAGGAGAAACGTCATCCTGACTGAATAATCCCAAACCCTGATTCATACTGCGGTATTTAAAAAAAACACATAAAAACATTTGAAGTCCTCGTATTAACAGCATTGTACAAATATTTCAAAGATTTGATATATTATATTTAAAAAAAAATAATAAAAATCAGTCCATATTCCATTATACAAAGGTCAGCCATATATTGAAGCTCAAGTCCAAGAAGTGCACTCACATCAGACTGAACACCATTGGTCAGCCAAGGGATACGCATATAGGGGCTGATTCAGAGATGCGATTGCGAAAAGATCGCAAATATACGCAAATATCTAATGTTAAGATCCTAGCAGGTTCCAGCCCACTGCATAGTCACTCCCCTTGCAAACAGCGGTGGATCTTAAACTTAGACCACCATTGACTAGCCCTAACTCTGCGCTGGCAGTTGAGATCTTAAGTGACGTAGTAGCGTATAGTTAAGATCCCAAGTGTCAGCCCGCGCCCACTTTCCCTCATTTCCCTGCCTCCCCCCGCCCATTTCCATGCAAATCCTTAAGATCTTAAAGATTCGCAGCACTTAAGATCTCAACTTAAGTGCTTGCGATGGATTCAGACTTACGATCTTAGCGAATTTACGCTCCTAACCGCTACATACATGGCGTTGCACTATTACTACGCATGCGCAGTTTTGCAAATTTTCAAAGATCTTACATATACGCTCCTAAGTGCCGTGGAAATCGTATCTCTGAATCAGGCCCATAATCTCTATCTAAAAAGAAATGTGTATTTCAAAATGAGTTTCATGTAGATTATATAATAATAAAAGACGAGGGTCTTTCTTTTCTCTTGTTTTATGTTGTATTGTTATTGTACAGTAACTAGAACTACAGCCGCACATTATCAGGGCTGCCAAACATCACCAAAGGGTGTCAGTCCTTTGCAAAGACCGACTGACAGTGACTTTCCATATCTCTCAGCCAGAGTATGGATTATAGATCTAAGGTGCAGGAAGCAACATTCAGGACCTTAATGTTACCAGTGTTCTTGCTGTCTGTAGACCAGGAAAGAGCACTGAAGGATTCACCAATAGTCACAGTTGAAAACTTCCTGAGGCAGTAAAAGCCCGTACTCTACGCGGTAAAAAGGATCTAGTTAGAAAAAATAATAATCTTATTTTAAAAATAGATCCCAAGCACTTTTAACAGGTTTGTGCGAGATCTATCAGCCTATGGAAGTTATCATTAAATTTGGCTACCAGCGTCCTGGGACAGCAAGGAAACGGTAGTTAGCATATCACACTAGTGGTGTTGTGGGTTTAAATTTAGTTATATCTGCCCCAACACTTTTCCTACTCACAGTGACTTCATCAGGGGGTGGGGGAGATATACTTTGTTTGTTTTACTATACCCCTACTTTGGGGGGGGATCTCTATCATTATACTTAGTACATCCATCAAATGATGTAACATAGTTACAGTTAATAGTTATACAGGTGAAAAAAAGGCAATACAAGCAAATACAATAAGCAACTAATTCATTTAAAATGTACACACATCCTGTGCAAACTGCAATTTTATAAATTACATGTGGGGTATTTATATATAAAATGGAAAACCTGGTCTACACTTCATTCACTATATTTAAAAAGAGTTAGTTATCTCTATCTTAAAAACCTATATAAAAGCCTATAAAAGCCATATTGAAATGTTTTCAGAATATTTAAAAAAAAATATATGGACATCATATTAAAACAATTACATTACTAAAACAGTTACATTATAAAAAAAAAAGGGTTATCTAGAAACTCTCATTGAGGCCATAGGTAAACATAGTACCTGATTCACAGTCAAGAGTGAGTTAGGTGCAGGGAGATCCACACCTAATTCTCTCTTCCAGCCACCAACCAGCACCCGTTTTTAGGTACCTTATGGCACTTACGAGTGGCATAGGGCTTCCTTATCTAACCGCACAATGGGCCGTATGCAGAGCTCCGGCCGCATTGCATACGGCCCGAATTTTCCGATATGAGCTACTGAGCATGCGCAGTGATTTTGTTACGACATCTACGTTACTTGTTGCAACGTAGATTGCGTATACGCGGTCTTTAAGCAATCTCCAGCAAATGATCTAACCTATATTGTTTTTGTCTTTCAAAAATAATACACTATTTAATTCAAGTGTCTGATAAATGTTAAAAAGAGATATATTAAGGAAAGGAGCCTGACCCTAATGTCCTCCACCCTGTAGCCTAAGACTAAGACTCCCCAACCCGCTGCCTAACCCTAAAACTCCCTGACCAAAGTACCTCCGGTCTGGTGCTGATGTGCGGCGACGGTGGCGATTTCCGATGAATGAATGGGTAAGTATGAGGCATGTTTACTCATTCGTTCAGAAAAATTTTTCAGTAAAAGTATTTTTGAAATAGAGGCAGCTGAAAATCCGCTTTAGGCTGCCTGAATTTCTAAAATACTACTAGGGGTCCGGCAACTCAATGTTTATTTACTTTACAGTATGTAAGTCTGCTTTGTTTTCCTGGTCCTCTCCTGTACTGAAAGTTCACCTGCAGAATGGGAGTCATAGATTTTTATTGAGAGTCAGTTTGCATTTGCAAATTGTATGTAGCAGGACTGCCTCCTGATAAAGTTTTTGAGGCGGAATCTATTGGCTATAATGTGCAGAAGAGACTCCCACTGCTGGTTGGAGAGTAGAGGGGAAAGGACAGAAGACAGGGAGGCATCACCAAGCCCTGTGGTAATGTCATATACTGTTCACATTAAAGTTCAACCTGTTCAATGTTTTTTATCGCAGGAATAACAGCACTAAAACAAAACTGCATCAAAATTACCTGCTAATTACTTTACTTGTATAGCAATACATTAATAGACTGATCTACTAATTTTGCCATTTCTACTCATGGACACTCTACAAAAATGGCAGCTTAAAACAAAATGGAGGGCTCTATATGTGAGATGGCAGTTTTTCCCAGAAATGATCTTTGGCCTCATATTTAGATAAAAACTTGGAACTTGGATGTGCATTAGCTCTGTAATTGTACATAATCTTGTATATTATACAAATATATTCATTTATCGGTGTATCACTTTTCCATCTCCAGAAAACTATTATCACATAATAGGACTTTGACTATAGTAAGTAAAATCTTGCAATATCATATGTATTACTTAGGGCCTGATCCAGCGCTACGAAAATTCGCACGACGGGCGAATGCGAACGTACGCTCGTCGTATCAACCTACACGCCCCTAGCACTCCCATAGTAAAGTCCCTGCTTACGGCGGCTATACCCTACACTGGGTACGACCGTCGGCCGTACGAAAATTCGCAGAAAATACGCTGAGAAAATACGCTTAGCACGCCCATACTGTACAATTTAAATGGCTATCCCCGCCTCCCTGTAGTAAAACGGGCGCCCAGCCGACCATCGTAAAAAAAATACGCCCAGCGAGCGAAAAATACGGTAACGATACGCCCGCTATTCGCTCATGACGCTCGGGCGACCGGAACCTGTCATACTGGGCATGCGCATTGCGAATTTTTTGCCGAAAATTCGCATACGCTCGTCGTACGCTCGCTTGCGAGCGTTGCTCTGGATCAGGCCCTTAGTCACAGTTCAGTCCCCATTAAGTAAAGGGTTAATTATTACCAGGAACGTGTGTTCAGTGATGATAATTAAACAGGTATTAGCCCCCTTATAGTAATGAGGATGTCATGGTTTTCACGATTTACAGGATAAATCTTGTTAGCCTGGAAAGGACAGTTCTTCACAGTGTCAATTAGTCAGATTACATTATACGATTACAGGGTATGGTTGTGAAGTGTTCAGCCATGCACAGGGCAGTTACTGAGAGATGATGGCCTGGATTCAGAGTTTGGGAGTAAGGGTAAATCCGGTTGCATTCTCCGGCAAGAAAATCTGATTTGCGAAATAGGGACATCCGAAAGTTCCTTTTCGGATGTCCCTATTTCGAATACTTACTATTTTCTACCTTTTTCAGAATAGGCTTTTCAGAATAGGTGAGTATGCCGTTCGGTATATATTTCACCCATTCTCCTTCGGAAATATCGCCGTCCACGATATCCCTCGCCGGACCGAGGGACAGGTGAGTAACCTCTCTGTGCAGGGTAGGGAGGGTTATGGTCAGGCTGCAGGGGAGGGAGGGTTAGGATCAGGCTGCAGGGGATGGAGGGTTAGGGTCAGGCTGCAGGGGAGGGAGGGTTAGGGTCAGACTGCAGAAGATGGTGGGTTAGGGTCAGGCTGCAGGATATGGTGGGTTAGGGTCAGGCTGCAAGTAAGGGAGGGTTAGGGTTGGGTGCCAGAAAGGGAGGTTTAGGGTTAGGGTAGTGAGAGGGGAGGGTTAGAAAGGAGTGGGGGACTATTTTTACTAACTTTTCGGAGCACTGAAAGCTCAGTGCTCCGTAGATCGATTGCAATGCCTTTTTGAGGCTGGCTGGGAGGAAACGGCCCTATCGAAATACCGGGGACCCACATGCCCTTTTTCTTATTTAAATACCCGCTCCGCAGGCGCAGGCCAGTCGGCATCTTTCTGTGCGCGCTCCCGATCTGAGCATGCGCAGTGCTCATTTTTGCTGCGCTTCCGTCTGTAAAAAGACGGAGGCGCAGCTCTGGATCAGGGCCTTTGTCTTCATAGACTTTGCAGATTTATTCCAACAGAGGGCATTTTGCTCATAGGACATTATTCCCCAAGGAGAAAGCACCTTACAGGTGTGTGTAGGACTATATAGGATATGGTGTAGACTGCTTTATCAGCTAGCTAATTAAAGGATTTAAGGTAAGGTAACTATCATGTTAGCTAAAGATATACTTTTGGATTTTGATATTCCATACACTTGCCCTTTTGAGCAGTTTGTCGTAATTTGAGACTATAGCTATACCAGTTTATATGTATGCAATAGCTTTTTATTGCAGACATGTCTAAGCAGACAAGAAATGTGGCAGCTAGCAGCCGCAATGGGGCTTAAGTGATTGACCACATAGCACCTCTTGTGCTGCCCCCTTGTGCTGGTGGCTGCAGTAGTCAATCCTTGTGGTTCCTTCAGCTTAAGTGTTTATTTGAGATTTGGCTGGAGCTGAAGTTGCTTGCGCATTAACAAATTAAATAAGCTGTGACCTACTTTTGCCAAAATTAGTTTTCATGGTCTTTATATTGAGGTATTAAGTGTAAAAAGTAATGCAGGAGGGAAAATAACAACTGCTAGATATTGTGCACATATTTAATGTGCTGCAAATTTATAGACAAAAATCCCATTCTGATATTTGTATAAAACTATCTTTTTGTCCATCTATCTATCTATCTGTCTGTCTGTATATAGCGCTATCATACGCCATGTAGCATTTTGCAAGCTTACACTCTATAGGACATTGGGAATTGATATATAAGAGCAAGTGCTATATATCACACAATGGACCAGCCAGGTTGTATGGTAGAAGTGCTTAGGGCTCTGTATGATCCAGTCACATGGCAGTGTTAGTAGCAGGACTAAGGAGAATTTTAGCTTAGTTTAGTTTGTTCGAATCATGTAACAGATGAAAAAACAGATAGAAAAATAGTTGTAAATAAGAAAAACAAATGTTAAGAGGTAGAATAAGGAATTTAATAAACTTGTCTGAAGAGGTGAGCTTTAAGGGAGGGCTTGAAAGTTTGGAGAGCAGAGGATAGTCTTAGCGGGTAAGGAAGATTATTGCAAAGAGTGGGTGCAGCCCGGGAGGGGACGCTGTTGCAGCGGCCAGCAGAATGGCTGCTGTGTCAGTGTTTAAAAACCTCTGTAAATAGAAATGTACTATTGTGAACGGGTCTCTTTATCCTGGTTCACAATAGCAAGAGGCTGCGGTAACGGTTAGGGTTTGGCTGCAGCGGCTGCGACAGGTACAAGGTAAAGGTTAGGCCTAAGGGGAAGGTTAGGGTAAGGCTGCGAGGCATAAAGGGTCAGGCTGCGGGGCATAGAAGGTTAGTGTTTGGCTGCGGGGCATTGACGGTTAGACTGCAAGACAGGGATGGTTAAGGTTATGCTGTGGGGCATGGAGGGTTAGGGTAAGGATTTGGGTAAGGTTTAGGGCAAGGGTAAGTTACAGGATCCCAAGCAGCATGGATTCACTGGGGGAAGATCAGGTTATAATTATTTTTACTGAGTCAGTAAAGTATTAGATAAAGGGGGAGCTGTAGACATAGCTTGTCTAGATTTTAGGAAGGCTTTTGACACTGTGCCACATCGCAGACTGTTAAATAAGCTGGAAACTTTAGGATTAGACTTAAAGATAGTTACATGGATACGATCTTGGTTACAGGATAGACAAAAGAGGGTTGTAGTAAATGGAATCTCTTCTGGGGATGGTAAGGTAACCAGTGGAGTACCCCAGGGTTCTGTACTTGGACCAGTGCTGTTTAATATCTTTATAGGTGATATTGCCTGTGGTATTGAGGGGAAAATATGCCTTTTTGCAGATGACACAAAGATATGTAAGAGGTAGACACACCAGGAGGGATACAGAAAATAAGGGATGATCTAGGTAGACTGGAGGAATGGTCAAGAGTGTGGCAACTGCAGTTTAATGCCAAAAAAATGCAAAACCATGCACTTGGGGCACAAAAAAACCCAAAAGCTCAATATATCATTAATGGTAATTAATGGTAATTAATGGCACTACGTTAGAAACTACTGAGGAGGAAAGGGATCTAGGAGTCATTATTTCCTTTAACTTAAATGTAACAAAGCAATGAGAAAGGCAAGTCAGATGCTTGGTTGCATAGGGAGAGGAATTAGTAGCAGAAAGACAGAAGTAGTGATGCCCCTTTATAAATCATTGGTACGCCCTCACCTAGAATACTGCGTTCAGTTCTGGAGGCCATATCTCCAGAAAGACATAAATACATTAGAGACTGTGCAAAGAAGAGCAACTAAAATGGACCATGGCCTGTGTCACACAACATACCAAGAAAGGCTAGAGGAACTAAACATGTATAGCATGGAGCAGAGAAGGGAGAGGGGAGACATGATAGCAGCTTCCAAATATATCAAGGGTTGTGCCCGGCAAGAGGAGGGTACATTTTTCAAAGGAAGAGGTGTAATAGAACACGAGGGCATGAATATAAACTGGAGGGTGGTAGATTTATTGGAAATGTGTGGAAAAATTACTTCACTGAAAGGGTGATAAGTGGAATAGCCTCCCATCTGAGGTGGTTGAGGCTAACACAGTAGAACAGTTTAAACATACTTTAAATCCTGGGCTGACATGGGTAATTAGTACCATTTTTCCCACAGCACCAAATCAGCGCTGGAAATAAAGAGCGTTAAATACACAGGCCGCCTTGACAAAGCCGTATGCAAAACGCGCGTCGGCGTTTCTCCTGTTCTCTGCATCACTGTGCAACTGTTAACTCTGCAGCCCTTGTAATTATAATAGCAGGCTAATGTATGTAGCCGCTATCAGTTATAATACTAATTTATAGGTTCTGTGTATTTAACGCTCTTTATTTCCAGCACTGATTTGGTGCTGTGGGAAAAATGGTACTAATTACCCATGTCAGCCCACCATTATTAGGCCATCATATGTGGTCATTTCAAACATGAATAGCGCTTATGACATTTAATACTTACCTTGAAGCTACTCTAGAAGAAACATATTACTAGCTATCTGGACAATAATCCCCTATGCTGCTGGCATAGAATAAGCATTTGGTGCAATCTAAAAGAAATAATTTCTCATAAGAACTTTGACTATTTGCTCTGATAAATTATTTAAATAAGAAATATCTTTACAGATTATCTATAATTTCTTTATGAACACATGCTTGAACTCAGTATTTTACATCTATGATTTATAACTAAAAGTGTGAACATCAACATTGATTTAAGTGGTCATACACCAACCTAAATGCCAATTTTTTTGTACATGAATTTATTGTGTGACACTCTTTAGCGTTATACACTAGAACCCACTCAACATTTATTTACATTTGACTCCAAAAGAAATCTATTTCAAGTATTTTGAAGCAGGCTGCTGAATTTTGTCATTTACTGATTAGATGCAGAGACAGCTGTGTAATTATTGGTTTTAAACTCTTCCCTTTATTCCCCTCACTCGTTTTAATATTCGCTTTTTAATGCATATCTAATAAAACTGATGTTTTACAACATTTAAGACACTCTATTTGGGTCTTTGGAGATGAGTGGGCATTTATAAGTCCACACTTTTCCTTTTCAGCTGATATAAATTACTTTATGTGGTACTTAGCAGCACCAAAGTGACAATAAAATTCACAGGAACTTGATTATTATTATACACAAAAAATTATCTTCGTCCCAAAAATCAGTGCGAGTATCTCTAAACATAAATAGAGACGTAGGGTTATCCTGCAAGGGAGAGACTTAGGGTTAGGCTAAGGGGGGGAGACTTAAGGTTAGGGTTAGGGAGTGAGTTTGGGGATAGAATAGTTACTTACCTTTTGGTGTTCTGTGTTCAAGGCATAAGCAATCGTTTGCCCAGCCCGTTTGGAACCGGCTGGCAGAGAAAGGCCCTATCAAGATAGGACCGTTCGCAATGGGGACCCACACTCCTCTGAATTTGTTCCCAGGTGGGTAGATTTTATTGGCAGATAGAAAATTATTAGTTCTGTTTTGGAAAGATTATGTTATGAGACGGATTCACCATGGCACGTAGTCTAACTACTTTATGGTTTTTGCCAGAGATGGACTTGGCTGCGAACAGGTAGCCGGTCGCAATCACCAGTGACCAATCTCGTGCTGGACCGAGATAAGTATAGCCCGAGAGAATGAATGGTACAGCAAGTTAGCTGGAATACATATTATACACAGCAAAGATAGGTAGGACAGCAGATGGTTAAGCACAGAAATAACCAGATAACTGGAGTGCAGATGCTATAAACTGAATATCCAGCTATATTTGGACAAGTAGGAGGGGATAAGTTGCACCGTACCCTACACGCAGATAACCTTTATATAAAAGGGTGCAGCAAATAGCCAAAAATATATAATTGGAAAAGGGGGAGTGGTGTTATATAGAATAACACCCAGGGCTAATTCAAGGTGCGCACATTAATTCTGCGTGTGAAATTAAGGTATCAATCTCTCATAATAAATGAAACAAAAGTAGCAATATTATGATGCATTAAAACAAAGAATTTTATTTGTATATTTAGTAAATAATTTGATGAGCTGGTTCTAAAGCGAAATAAACAAATTCCTATTTCCCATGCGTTGTTTAAATGGAACAATATTCAGTCAATTATGACATTCCATAATATAAACAAAAAGGTCTCTTGCAGAATACAGGTTCAACAGTATACACTCACAGAATAGTTAGATACTGAGTAGCGATTGTCTGTGATACAGAGTAATTGTAAACAAAGGGAATACTAATGTGCAAAGGATATTTTCCATTCAACAGATGTAATAAAGGCAAACAGTTAATTATTTGCAGGAAATGAGGCACAGAAAGTCCGTATGCAATAAGGTAAACACTGTATATTGAGGTCAAAGTAGGGAACAGAGCAGAGTAGGGTACAAAAGGTTTTGCAGGTAAATAGGTTACTTATCCACTTGTAGCAAACTGGATACCATGGCTCCTAGGTGCAAATACACTGGGGCACCAGTCCTATGCTAGTCCGGAGAGTGCTGTCCCTGCAGAAAATAATTGTCTCACGACAATGCTTCACCTCTTCCGAGGTATGTATCCGTCCCTTCCTACACTGGTGAGGCTTGGAGCTGGATCCAGATAGAGACCGAGTAGCCGCTGGGAGGAGGAGAGAGTGTGGCGTCTCTCAATGCTGGAGATGCCACGTGGCTGGTTTCCCCAACGCGCGTTTCGCGTGAGTGCTTTATCCAGGAGAAGCAGCTGACAGGTACTGTTGAAGATCGGCTTTTAAACGCCTCCCCGCGAATCAGCTGATTGCGGTTGCAGCACCTGACTGGCATAACAGGCGTGGAGCAGACCACCGTCACATGATGGCGAATACAACCTTAAATAAATAAATATATGTTAAATAGTGTAATGGTGAGACATATAAGGTTAAAGTGCGCCGAGTCCATATAAATAAACGCAAACTACCAGGGTCTGCCATAGATGACTGTCCGTTATGTGAAAAATGAGAGAAAGATAAAATGAATGTGAATATAAGGGCGCTACTACAATTGGATTATATTGATACTGATGAGGCAGGTGGCTGAAGTATATAATGAAACCATATAGGGGAGAGAATACTCATCATGAACAGAATAAAACACATATGCTGAGTATAGCCAAAATGCACAAATATTACAGTATCGCCACTATGTGGAAAATAGGTTAGTGCATATAAGGCTAAATGAGTGGTAGGCATGATTGACATTATTAAAATAATAATAGTCCAAAAAAGCAAAGTGTAGCCGACCTGCAACATTGTAAAAATGGAAAACTTATTACCATATGAGTAGTAGCGCTTGAAACAGAGATATTTTGTGTCAGATTTCTACAGGTAGTAAAGACAGTAGTGCACAGATATGCTGTGTATAAAGGGAGGAAAATCATTATAAAAAGGCAGTATAAGTAAGATTTTCGTTCATTCCGCCCGGGGTTGTCGTGCCTAAGAGGAAAATCCACCTCAATTCCTTCTGTAATAAAATCTTGTTAATATCACCCCCTCTTGGATTCTTATGAATTTTCTCAATCACAAAAACTTTTATACCCTTGGTGTTAGAGGTATGTGCCTGGAGAAAATGCCTGGCTACAGGTGTAAGGGCCTTCAGTTTCTTAACATCAGAGGGGGCGTTGGTAATGGAATTGAGGTGTTCCATAAGCCGTATCTTAAATTTCCTGAAAGTTTTGCCCACGTATTTGAGACCACATGGGCATTCTAGGCAATATATGACATGGGTCGTGTCACATGTTGCAAAGTGGCGAAAGGGATGCTTTATTTCAAACCTATCAATAATCTCTTTGCGCTTGGAGATAAAAGGGCATAGTTTACATTTGCCACAAGGATGACTTCCCTCAGATGCAGGGAGTGCTGTTGTTTTAGTAGTAGAGAGATGGCTGTGGACTAATGTGTCCCTGAGGTTTTTAGCCCTCCGCCAGCACATACTGATGTGTCCCCCCAAGGCCAACGTATAATCTTCATCCGTCGTAAGGATGTGAAGATGTCTTCTAAGAATAGTTTGTATTTGTTGGGCTTGAGAACAATAGGTACCAATGAATCGTACCTTCTGTGTGGTTTGTTCCTTATTTTTGGGGAAAATGAGGTTGGTGCGTGGAGTATTTAATGCCTTATGGTATGCTGCCTTTAGGGCTTTAGGATGGTATCCCCTTTGTAGCAATCTCTCTCGTAATTCTAAGGCTCGTATTTTGAATGTTACCTGAGTCGAGCAATTCCTTTTCAGTCTTAGGTATTCTCCATGTGGGATATCTCGTAAGGTGGAAAATGGATGGGCACTGCTGAAATGAAGAATACTGTTAGTGGCTGTTTCCTTACGGAATAAATCCGTTGAGATGTTACCCTCTGGGTCCACCTGTATGGAGATATCCAAAAAGTCAATGCTAGTCTGACTATAGTTAGTGGTCAGTCTAAGATTGTAGGGATTGGTATTCAAGTCATTAATGAAAGTTTGGAAGAGTTCTATGTCCCCATCCCAGAGGATGAACACGTCATCAATATAACGTAGCCACATGAGGATGTGTGACGTTACATCCTCATGTGCATCCGTAAAGACACATTCTTGCTCCCACCAACCTAAATATAGGTTCGCATACGTTGGTGCGCAAGAACTGCCCATGGCCGTCCCCCGGGTCTGTAAGTAAAATTGGTTGTTAAACATGAAGTAGTTCTTAGTTAGAACAAATCTCAAAAGGCTCAAGAGAAAAGAATTAAATTCTTTATTTTCTCTAATGGTGATAAAATGTGCAATGGCTTTGATCCCTATATCGTGTTGTATACTGGAATATAGGGATTCAACGTCGCATGTTATGAGCCAAGTCCCTGGTGTAACTGTGAGATCGTGCAGTCTGGATAAGAGGTCCATGGTGTCTCGTATATGGGATGGTAGTGTGGGTACTAAGTCTCTGAGATGATAATCTACAAATCTGGATGCATTCTCAGTTAGTGAACCCATTCCCGAGACAATCGGCCTACCAGGTGGGTTGGACAAATTTTTGTGGACCTTCGGGAGAAGGTATAGAGTTGCGGTCATGGGTTTCTCTATTCTCAAAAAGTCATAGTCCTGCTTTGTGATTGTTAAATCTAGCAGTGCCTCATGAATGAGTTTATTATACATTCCGAGATAATCTTCAATGGGATTGGAGAATAGTCTTTTGTAGCAAGTGGCGTCCTCTAACTGCCGTTTGGCTTCCGTGAGGTACAGATCACGTGGCCACAAAACTACGTTCCCTCCTTTGTCAGAAGGTTTAATAATTATTTCTGACCACCCTTGTATTTCTGACAGGGCCCTTCTCTCTTGTTTACTGATGTTGAAATGTTTTGCATGATATGGGGTCTTATCATACAGATTATCCAAGTCTCTGGATACAAGTTGTTTAAATATAAACAGTCTCGGATCTCTGTCAATATCGGGCCAGAAATTAGATTTACCCCTGATGGGGATTTTAATAGGTTGTCCTACCTCATCAGGCGGAGAGGATCTCAGAGTTGCCGATATCTGGGTTGAGTCATCCGCAGGTAGAGTATAGTCATCGTTTGTCTGGACAATAGATGTCCTATGAAGTGATTCATCCCTTCGTGAGTCAGACAGGCTTTCCAAAATCCGTATAGCTTCTACATCTTCCATGTCGAACGAACCGGATAGCAGATCCTGTGTATTTTTTGGAGAAAACATTTTAAAGAGGAGTAGTTTGCGCAAGAAAAGAGACAGATCATTCTCCCAAGTAAATCTGTCAAAATTGGTAGTAGGGGAGAAAGATAGGCCTTTTTGTAAGACAGATAAATGAAAGGTATCTAGACAACGATTGGACAAGTTAATAATTTGCAATTCATTTGTCCTCTCGTTATGAGTAGTCTGTTGGTTTAATCCCTTCGATTTCGACCTCTCTTTGCCCCTCTGCCTCTGCCTCTCCCTGCGCCCCTTCCCCCCCCTCCTGATCTTGTGTGGATAAAAGATGCCCCTTGGCCTTGGCCTAAAAAATGTTGGGTTTGGGGGTTATGTGGAGAGCTAGTCCTACTACGGTCAGACTGTTCTGAGGATTCAGAATCCTGAATTTCACTTTCAGAAGTATGGGCTCTAGGGGCGGATGAACGTTTATTTTTAATTTTCCAACTATACACTCTGTTGAGAGTGAAGTCCTCTACATCCCTGTGAAGTTTATCCTGTTTAAGGGTTTTAATTTCCTCGTTATATTTGGCAATTTCTTCTTTACATTTGAGATAAGCGATTTGAAAATCTTCAAGATTTTCACTTTCCTTCAAAGTTTCACTAAGTTTAGATATCTCCTCATTTACTTCTTTAAGGATAAATTCATCATGTTTAACCAACAGGGTTAACAGTTCCAGTGAACACCTTGTCAAGATTTGTTCCCAATCAAGTTGCAATGTCTCTGTTGCCAACTTGTAAGCAGGAAATACCATGGGTCTTAATCCACGAGGTGTGATTTTTTGATTAATATATCTAGTGTTAGTGGTCAAGTTCCACCATACACGTGTTTGTTTAGACAAAAGTTTTTTCAAGGTTTTAAGGTCACTATGCCACCCTGATTGTTCTGTATTTCTAGCACTACTTGTGCTGTTTAAGAAATCCTGACTATCTCTCTGTAATTGTGACTGTCTGTCGTTTAGTTCCTGTTGGATACTAAAAGTGGACATTATATGAATATCCAGCTAGACTGGACAGCAAAGGTTAAGCACAGTAATACCCAGATGACTGGAGTGCAGATAGTAACAATATTCCAAGACAGACAGGACAGCAAAGTAATACTTAGTAGACTAGAGTGCAGATAGTATAGGGAGATGCAAGCAGAGTGGAGGTTAAGTGGCACTATATTACCAGAAAGACTAGAGGAAGATTACCCGCAAGCACACAAAGATCAGAAGTGCTAGTACCAGCTGGCAGACACGGAGTCGGACACTATAACCGACACCCCGCTGGAGGAGACACAGGGATTTAACAGCTGAGGCTCCCAATCAGGACAGCAAGTAAGACTGAGAAGAAAATGACTGGCGTCCAGATCACTAGGCAACTATCTGCACGCACAGCCCCAAGGGGCAGTCGGATGAAGTAACATGCTGGAGTCATGTAATTTAATGCAGGCAGCAGTCTACACGAGCCACGTGGTAGCATGTAACAAAATAAATATGAAATGGGGGGAGGACATCCAAGATGAAATGGCAGAGAAGCATTAAGTTACATGGCCAACACAGTTGGTCTGAAGTGAATAAGTCAAGATGACACTGAAATCCAAATTACTTTATTAGTTGTCCAAGGGAAGTGGTATAGATAGAGAAGAGCAATCTAACACTGAGCCTTGCGGTACTCCAACAGATAGAGGAAGAGCAGGAGAGGTGTTTCCAGAAGTGAACACTGAAAGAGTGATTAGATAAGTAGGATGTAAACCAGGAAAGAGCTGTGTCCTGAAAACCCAGGAATTGTAATATTTGTAAGAGAGTGGTCAACAGTGTCAAAATAAGCTGAAAGATTCAGGAGAATTAGAGGAGAGTAGTGACCTTTAGATTTAGCAGTGATTAAATCATTGAGTCATGGGGAAAATGAGATATGTGATTCTGCTTTGTAGAAGAGTCTTTTAAGGTTATGTGTGTCATTAGTGTGTTATGGTTGACACTGAAGTCATCATCGTGCAAAAGGGCAGGGGCGTAGCTAAAGGTTCATGGGCC
>WWET01007170.1:27755-44136 GCA_011038615.1 Limnodynastes dumerilii
TGCACCAAATACCTTCTCTGTTTGCTAAAAAATCAGGCAAGTAAAAAAATTCTGGAATCAGCTCTTTCACATCAGTCATTGATTCGTAGGAAGATAAACGCCATGTTGTATTCATAGAGTGAAATGTTCTGTCAGGAATGTCAAAACTTTGATCTGCAAGTTCAAGATGTAAAAACTAATTAGTAATAATTATAAAATATAAAAATTTGCATTACAATAAAAATAAAAAAAAAACATTGTTAAAGAAAAAGTTATTTTCAATACTTACAAAATGGTACAAAGAGTTAGAAATACAACAATTATTAGTATAATTACATTGTGAACTGATACTTCTAACGAAACAAGTGAAATAAAATGACATTAATGTACAAGTTACATATTTTTATGCTATACATGTATACATGTAGAATCTAGGAGAATGTACAATTCAGCCACAATAACCTGTAAAGTACTTGCTCATTCATTATTATCTTTTATTAATAGTTGTGCAGCACCACAGAGAACAGATATAGCACAAGAGGACAATACAATATAGTTAAAATGCTCCCATTCAAAAAACAAAAACTAACACGCTCTGCAGATTATGTTCTGTCATGTTATAGTATAATTAGTAAAAAGAATTCAGAAAATTGCCATTTCACCCCTTATCGTCCTCATGTATATGGCAGTAAAAAAAATGTGTAAGTGTTACTGCTACGTAAAAAGACTTATCTCCAACATACTATAGCAGTCCCGTCATCTTTACTGAAAATGCACAGACCCTGAACCAAAAACATAAAATACATCAATAGGTTATCACATGTCAGAGTTATGTGGCATAATAACACAAAAATTTGGCCTTTAATTTATTCATCCTCAGAAAAAATTGGAAGCTTAAATTTAGATTATATTTGGCTTAACTGGAACTGGCATGTAATCTTAAAGTGGGGGATTTAATTAGTCACTAAACCTCTGACTTCTAATGAACAAAGGCACACCACACCGTACATTACTTAAGTGTACAGATTGGCTAAATAATTTTGCAAGGTTTTTTTGCATGCAGGGAAAATGCTCTAGAACTATATAGAACTCAAATACTTCATAGCTTTATGTTTAATCTATAAAATAGAGTTGAATTAAGAAACCTCACCTCTCAATTCTAATTCTGCTTTCACAATTTAAATTTGCCTACTCTTGCAGTTCAACATGGTATTACTCAGGTCTACACTTGCACCTAAAAAAGATGTAAGTGCAGCTCTGGCTTAGACCTTAAAACATTCTCACGCTGTCAGAGGTTATAAATATAGCAAAATGCCAGCAGGACATGTACTGCCGTACGTATGTTTTTTATTTCATTTTGCAAAGCCACTGCCGAAGGATTAAAAGCTTGGAAGATGGGATCCTTTACAGAAGAATATCCTATCCAAGCAGGTAGGTATGATTTTCTTTTTTAAATGTTATGTTTTTTTTATTACTGGGAACATTACAGGACAAAGTGGGCTTTGGATGGCAGGACATGCTGGCACTTGTGCTTTACCATCAGTCATTATAACATGACTGGGAGTGGTATGAGGGCCCGGCTTTCAAGCCTGACATATATAGGACATTGTGGATTGAAGTGCTATATATTACACAATGGACCAACCAGATGGTATGGTAATAGTGATTAGTGCCCTGAGTGGTCCATTTACACAGCAGTGTTTGTATCAAAATTTTTGAAAGGGAAAGTGTTAAAGTTTGTGATGATCATGTAACACAACAGAAATCAGGATAGAAATGTAGTTGTAAATAGAGTAGACAAATGTTAAGAAGTAGGCTGAGGAATTTGGTAAGCTTGTCTGAAGAAGTGAATTTTCAGAGAGCACTTGAAAGCTTGGAGAGTTAAGGATAGTCTTAATGGACGAGGAAGGTTATTCCAGATTGTTAGTTAAGAGCATTCTGTAACCGGGAATCAGAGAATGTATTAAGAGTAGAAGAAATTTGTAGATCCTGTTTATATCTGAGAGAGCGAGAAGGATTAAATCCTGAGATTAGTGAGGATATTAGGGCAGCACTGTGGCTTAGTGAGTAGCACTTGTGCACCATAGCGCTGAGGTCATGAGTTTGATTCCCAGACTAGGCCTTATCAGTGAGGAGTTTGTATGTTTCCCGTGTCTTCGTAGGTTTCATCTGGTGGTTCAGTTTCCTCCCACATGCCAAAATCATGCTGGTAGGTTCATAAGCTACTTACTAAATTAACCCTAATGTGTGTATATATATTTCTAAATATTACCTTTAAAGTGCTGCGGACAATTTGTGGTGCTATATAAACAGATAATAATATGAAAGTGGGTACTGTTACGGTACCTGGGTACCACACACCAAGGCAGAGTCTAACTTGGGCCAGGTGTTCATTAGAGCCTTAGATGGTGAGGATAAGCTTGGTATAACTCAGGTCTACACTTGCACCTAAAAAAGGTGTAAGTGCAGCGGACACCCAGCAGGTTGCACCACCTAGTGGTGATCCCCGGTAGTACTTGGCGAGTCGCCTCACACTCCATATTGTACAGACAGAGAGACCAGATTACCACAGGTTAGTAGAGCTTCTACCAAGGATGTAATAATATGCTATGCCCACAAGAGTAATACAGGCACTCCCCTGGCATACAAGCAGCCCAGAATGACACAGGAGGCAGATTGAGTCAGATGGTAAGACGCAGAGGCCCAGCTACTCACTCTGACAGATGACAGACAGAATGGCGCTGGAGACAGGTACCACTCAGAGAGCAAACAAACAGACTGAGCTGACAGCGCAAGTAGGGGACAGAGTGCCGCCAGAAAGACAGCAAAAAGGGGAAATGGAAAGGCACCACGGAGGGCTGGAGGGCAAAAGGGAGATGAAGGTAATAGCAGGGAGAATGAAGGGAAGCCACAAACCAAGAGAGCACAAGTCACATGATTCAGAAAGCAGGCTAGAACCACACGCTATTACAGGCAGTATGGAGCACACGCTGTCAGTTATTTAAAGCTCTCACATCCAATCAGAAACTGCAGTCAGACACACCCCCGGTAGGCAAAGGGGTGAGCTGATTACATGTTTCACTGGCTTCTGTGTATCTTCTCCACCTGGTCTGTAAACAATTACACTCTACCAGAGTCAGTGTGATAGTGTGTAACAGATGCAGTCTTGTTGTGGCTTTGATTCTGTATTTGATTCTTTAAAACCAATGTAGACCAGCTCTAGAAGAGCATTTTTCCAAGGACAACCAGTCTAGCTGCTGCATGCAATATAGAAGGCTGGAGGGTAATTTTATATTGACAGCATTGTGATAAACTATGTAAGTTAATTTCTTTTAAAACAACCAAACATGTTTAGTCAGCTTGTTAATGGACCAATATATGCAGTCATTTATTGCTCTCAAATTCAGAGAGCTCAGGATTGATGCAATATATATAGGGTAGTTTGTATGAAGTGTTTTTTATCCTTTATATTGTAGTAAACCTTTTAATTTGTCAACCCTTTGTTCAAACAATAAATCATTTTTCTATAATATTCGCTAACAACAAACTATTGTAATAATTCTGCAATTGTTACAATGGGCAGAAAGCAAAACACAAGAAAAAAAAACCCACACAATTTTACATTGTAAATGACTTGATGTATGTTGTTGGCCTCGCGGGTGAAAATACTGACCTTGATATGCAAGGAACATTTTAGTAAAAGGAGGCAACCGGACCAAAAAATGAAGCACAGTTCCACTGTTTGAGTAATGTGATCCATAGTGATAAGGCTGCACTGGAGGCATTGGGTCATCTTCTCTGTCTGCTTTACAGTACTCATCTTCCAAATACTTCAAGTAAAACAGAATAGCTGCATGAATTTACAACAAATAAAAAAAACAAGCATACACCTCCTTGTCAAACAATGTATACCACTTTAATTGAATGCCCACAAAGGCCATGTGGATAGAATCATTATTATATAAACATATGTCCGACAATAGAAAAACATCCAATGCAATAAAGCTGAAATTCGCTAATAGAGAATTTATGTGAGCTTACAATGTTACTTTAATATGTTAAATCAATTCAACCCCCCATCAAGGGTAACTGATGAAGTGGCAGTCACAAAACATGTTATTTGCATACATGTATAAGTATTCCATTCCATGTGTATTCCTTCCATTTATATATACACTTGCACACATTTCATATATTTGAAGAGTGGTCTTGTGTTTTCTTGTTACTGTTACTAGTAATTTGGGAGCCTGACCCCTTCCAATATGGCCTCTGCACACTTTTCAAATGGCAGGAGTGTCATAATACAGTCTTCCTGAGTACACCTATAGCAAATGGATGGGGACTCACCTACAGGAGGTGCCTCAACGCAGGGTGTGTGAGCTTAACCCAATATAGCTATATTGTGAACTAAACCTTTTTATGTATGTGCTAACACAGTGTCATAATGTTCCTTATAGTGTATATGCATACCCAATCCCACTCACTATAGGTACAGACATCCAATTCTATTTACGGTATATATGATTACTCCATCAAAGCATTGTAAATCTGCTGTATAGAATGTGTACCATCAGTGTTGCGCCAAGTCTAGCGCCACACTGTTTACACTGGCTAATTGAAGATTAAATAACACGGGATGAGATCAAGGTCAGAGTTTCTGCATTCAATATCATCACCCCTGAGCTGCAGCATCCAAGTTATAAAAATCGATCTAATGGTTTGGTCAGCTACACAGACATGTGCAGCCAACTATCAGCCTATCTTTTCTTGGTCATTTTCAAAACAGACTTGTAAACCCTTGATGGGCAGTTGAATTGGTTTTACATACTGAACTTACATTGCGCGCTCACATTCTCTACTGAATTGCACAGCTTTATTGTACTGTATTGTTTTCAATTGTCAGATTAATATAATAACACACTTATGTGTATTTCATATTGATCCAATTCACATTGCCTTTGTAAGCATGCAATTACACTGGGTATATGCACATTTTATTCATTAATTTAAAAAGCTAATGCTAATAAACAATGCATATAAAATCATCTACACATTGAATTAAAGTCAGAAAACTTACAAATAAAAACACCCACTGAACTGTTTTTATCGTAGTGCAATATAAACTTTGTAATTGAAAAAAACAAGGTCAGAATATTATGGTGCATGCTTTAGGGTAGGGTTCTGTCCACATAAGTGTCTATATAGCACATAAGGAGTCCATATAGCATTTTCTCCACAAAAACAAAGATACACAATGCTTTATATACTTCTAAGACAACAATCTAAATACTTTTGCTTCATCAAAGACAAAATAACATAACTTGTCCTGATCAGTGGGGGGATACTGTGTTGTTTCTTCTTTACGGTCTCTGGGTCTGAGGTGAACCGCCCATCTCAGAGATCGAATGTTCAATTTTAAAATATTAAATTAATAACCCCTAACCATCCTGGTTTGCAGCCTAACCTTAACCCTCCCCCTAAACATTATCGTTCCCCAGCCTAAGCTTAACCCTCTCCTCTCTGGAGCTTAACCCTAACCAGAATGGGTACCTTGTCAAAATAAGACCATTCCGCATGGTAGCCGTTCCGGAGAATACATTTTCACTATAAAAATGTAGTAGACAGAAGTACAATCGAAATTAAGCTTTCAGTTGTATAATTGTCTAAAATGGGTAATTCCAACCAGAAACTTCATCCAAATTCAAAGCATATACACCTCCCTAGTACAAACATATGCATCCCACTGAGTCCATACAATCTTTACCATTCCAAACACCATGTAGCCACAACAAATTCAGAAAATATAAAATGAATACAAAGTATAAATGCATACATATATACATTTAATGGCAGAAAAGTACATTTTGTCTTTTTATTCTGCTATTTTTTTCTTTGTTTTAGTAACTCTGCCTACTGCATAAAAAATGGACAACTAAGAAGTGGGTGAAATTCCTAATTTACAATGTCTGTGACTGTCACAGAAAATCAATGCCAAAGCAAAGTCTTAATAACAGCCCCCAAGCATGCGTAATGCAATTCCATAGTCCTTCTACTCTCTTCTCAAACACTGTGCTAACCATTCATTTGAAAGAAGGCCTTTACACATGGGAAAGATGTGCGTTATGCATGAGCACATTCTGCATCATGATCATAGCTCTGTAAAATGACCATATTTGTTCTAACATACAGTAAAAAGAGAAACCTTTACATACGTTAGTAATGTTACACATAAAACTAGATATAGTAATCTGCCTCCTTTTCAGTGTGACAAGGTTGGTTCTGCAATTCTCTCATTGCAGTGTTTCCCAAACTCAGGACTCAAGGGGGCTGATTTAGAGCTGCACTTACACCTTTTTAGGTGCAAGTGTAGACCTGAGGGATACCATGTTAAACTGCAAGGGGACGCAATTTAAAGGATTGAGGGCTGACATAAGCCAGAGGGAGATTAAACTCCGTGGATGTGTGTTTGTCAGTGATGCATCTCCTTCTAGAGGTTGGGGAGGAGGCGGGATCTCAGTCACATCTCTATAACTGAAGCTTCCTGAAAGAGGTCCTTCTTCTTCTCTGGATTTTGCCCACCCTCCTTCCCTATATTGTTGGATTGCTCAGATGAGTCAGATGTGTCTGTGTGCAGTTAGAGTCTTGTCAGGTTGGGCAAGCTCTGCGGCTTGTTTCTGTCATCATTTGACCGAGCACCAAAGCCATTGAGATTAATTGTTGTAATTGTTATTGTTTCTTCTATATTTACTGCTTTACTTGCTAAAATGTTCTGGGGCATCCATCAAATTTAATTAAAAAAAACTAGCAAAACAAAAACCATTTCCTCTTTTTAATTAGTCAAATAAGACCCAAAAATTTATTTAGACCTTTCTACTTGTGTCATGTCAGGTTTCTTTGTGTGAGTGAAGGGAAAGGAAACTAGCCATGGGAAGTTTAATTGTGAAAGCAGAATTAGAATTGAGAGGTGAAGTTTCCTAACCCTAACCCTCAGCTTCCCACAGCCTAAACTTAACCTTCCCCTTCTGCAGCCCTAACCCTAAATCTGCATGCCCCACAGCCGAACCCAAACCATCCATGCCTTGCAGCCTTACCCTAATCCTTCATGCCCCGCAGCCTAACACTAACTCCCTAATCTATAACCCTAACCTTTCTTGTCTCAACTTTAGGCTATTAGGAAAATAGGTTCCTGTTTCTAATAGCAATTTTAAGTTTTGAACAATGATAAAGTCAGCTGGCAGTTATATAATTTTTTTAATAGGGCTGGCCGGAGCGCCAACTGCAGTTCAGCTGTTTACCCTTTTCCTCAATGACAACACTGTTGAAATGATGATTGAGTACAGTAACCAATATGCCATTCAAGATAATGTGCAACTTGATATTAAACCATACGAAATCATGAGATTTTAGGGTACTACTTATAACATACTGTTACTACAAAATACTAATCTATATTGTAGTTATAATTAATGAGAACTTTATTTGAATAAATTCATGTTTGCTTGTATATGTTGTTTTTTTCCCCCAAAATTTGTCCAGTCTGTTACTCAGAAATATTTACACCAAAATTGTATTGTCAGATTTTTCTTAATTGGGACAAAATTAGTCATCTCTCAAGAAATTTCGAAAAAATTGCAACAGATTCAGATTCTAGGCCAAAACAGGTTAAACATAAAGCTATGTAGTATTTGAGTTCTATGTGCAAAAGTAAAGTATTTTCCATGCATGTAAATGATTTAAAATAAATTAGCACCTTACTTTGCAAAATGGTTTAGCTGAGCTGTACACATCTGTTTTGCCCTTACTCCCAAACTCTGAATAAACCCCAAGGATCATGAATAATCCTTTCACATTGCACAAAAAAAAACAAGGTTATTGCCAGGACCAAGCCCCAATGTCCCAGATCAAAAAGTGCAGTGTGAAAGGGTCCAATGACCCAGGAATTGTTAGCCTTTAGTGTAAAACCCAGGTCGCACAGAAAGCACTTGATTGGTGTCATTTGTTTACTATTGCCCTGACAACAAGTGTTACCAGATCAATAGTAAACAAGTTACACAGTATGATTACTCACATTCAGGGCCACCATCGGGGGGGACAGCCGGGCCTAGTGTCCCGGGCCCGAACAGAGAGGGGGCCCAGGATAGCCCCAGGCCTCCTCTTTGTCCTGCCCAGGACACCAGGGCCGTAACAAAAGTGGCGAAAGCGGGGCCACTGCCCAGAGTGCGAAGAGAGGGTGAGCGCAGCTGACACTATCAGCTGATTGATCTCCTGCTGCTCCGCAGAGAGATTTTCAAAGCTTTCCACAGTGCCTGACAGGCTGACCAATCAGGGAGTAGCTGAGATCATTGTGCTACTCCCTCATTGGCTGCTGCAGCTATGCACCGCCCCCACTCCCTCCATTTCTTGCTTACAGTCCACCTCAGCGTCTGCAGTAGGCACAGCTCTGCTAAAAGTAAGTGTGTGTGTGTGTGTGTGTTTAAACATTGTGTAAGTGTGTGTGTTATTAAGCACTGTGTGATATAATGCATGCTGTGTGTGATATTATGCATGCATGGTATGTGTGTGTGTGTGTGTGATATTATGCATGATACATGGTGTGTGATATTATGCTTTGTGTGATATTATGCATGCGTGGTGTGTGTGTTTAAGCATTGTGTAAGTGTGTGTGTTATTAAGCATTGTGTGATATTATGCATGCATGCACATACCCTCCAAAATGACTCCCTCCATTCGGTACATAATACTCTGCTCCCGCTCTTCTTTCTTAATCTCTGATTGCAGTCACCTGTGTTACACACCTTTCTATTCAAATAACTAGTATAACACAGGTGACTGCAATCAGAGATNTGCATGCATGGTGTGTGTGTGATATTATGCATGATACATGGTGTGTGATATTATGCTTTGTGTGATATTATGCATGCATGCATACATACATACATACATACATGGTGTGTGTGTGATATTATGCATGTATGGTGTGTGTGTGATATTATGATGCATGCATGGTGTGTGATATTATGCTTTGTGTGATATTATGCATGCATGGTGTGTGTGTGATATTATGCATGATACATGGTGTGTGATATTATGCTTTGTGTGATATTATGCATGCATGCATACATACATACATACATACATGGTGTGTGTGTGATATTATGCATGTATGGTGTGTGTGTGATATTATGCATGGTGTGTGTGTGTTCTACTATGTGTGTTTGTGTGATATTATGCATGCATGCATGCATGCGTACAAAAAACAAGACATGGCCTGGCACTCTAGCCATTACTCAGTTACCAATTATGAACTTCTATCTTTAAAATAAAAATCAGAGAATTAGTTACTGCTGAAAGGGTAATTGGTAAGTAGAACAATCTACCATATATGGAGGTAGAGGCTGAAACTGGGTACATGAAGTTTCTGTTCAGATCTGTATTAACGATTCTAGCCCTGACCTGCATTACAATGTCCCTTGCACACACTGTGGATTGCTTAACAAACTATTCAGAAAATCTTTGTTAAAATTATATGGTTGTCTACAAGGTGGCCCTATGCAGAAATATGAATGGGTATTGTTGCAGTGAAGATCATGTGTCAGTACACACTGAAGTTTTCTACATACATCGCAAAATCATTGATTGCAAAAATTAGGATCTTACAAAAATCAAATCAAATCTAAAGCTGGGCACACGCTAGAGCGATTATTGTGCCGATTTGGCAATTATCGTAGATTGGACGAATTATTGCTGTAGTGTGTGGTGCTGATAATCTCCCGAAACTCACGATAATCCTCCCAAAATGTCCGGCAGCAGATAATCGAATCTTATGGGAATACCAATTGATTATCGTTTATCGTTTGCAAAATCGTGCAGTGTGTGGCCATTTACAGATAATCTTACAAGTTAACTAACGATTTTTATGTTTTTCCACAACCCTGCAGGGTGTGTCTATCTTGATGTACAGTACGTCCTTCCAGTTTGTATCACGTGAGCAGTACTGCAAGTGCCGTTATACAATATAAACCTGCAATTAGATTACAGAAATTTTCTTTCCAAAGCAAAGGCAGCTCACAAACAATGATCACAAAGGCTGATCACGAACGAACGCAATGCAGTTCACAGGAAATGACGAAATTTTACCATCCGGTTCCGGCATGACTCCTAAAATGCTTCTGTCAATCACACTCGGATCTGCCTCTTACGTAAAGCATGTGACGATTATCGCATAGTTTGTGGCCACAAAAGATTTTATGCACTACGATAAAAGCACTGAAAAATCGCCCCCTTTTTTTTTTTTTTTTTTTTAAATCGGACGAATTATCGCATAGTCTGTGGCACCGATATCGTTATCTCTCACTAGCAGGAAAATTGGAACAATTATCTAGAATCTCACGCTGTTACGATAATCGCTCTAGTGTGTGCCCAGCTTAAGGATCAGATACTGTCTCAGATGATTCTGCAGCATTGTTGGACAGTACACACTGGTAAGATATCTGGTTAACCTATCAACTAATCATGTGATCTGAATGATTATCAGTAGATAAAGACCCAGTGTGTGCCCAGCTTCACATTATCAAACAGTATACAGTAAACATGCTTGGGACAATTTAAATAAAGGCTATCCTAAATCTCAAAATAAATGTCAAATAGTGTCTATGGTCAGTTTAATTTCAAAGAACCAATTTTGCTTTTATTAGCATCACTTTCTAAGTTTCTAAATAAGCCAATTTCTGATCATGCCTTAAAGAAGAAACAAAGACATCAAAGCAGTGGTTAACACATCCAAATTAAGGTTACTGATGAATGGTAAATGCATCCATTTTACTCAGATCTGGTTTACTGAGTTTATTACATAAGTAGTGTCTTAAATTATTATACCTATTATCATAAATACCTTATAATTATCAATGTACCGGTCTTCTTTTTCTTTTGATTGTACAGCAATAGGCTTGGCAAGATTCCTGCAAAGATTAATATACAAATGGTATCAATTTCAATGAATTTTACCATTCTAAAATGTGTTGCAAATTACAATATTCACCATATGTCACACAACCGTAACTTCTAACCTACGGAACCGTTAGCAATTCTGATGAAGAGGTGGGGAACAGCAGTTAGGGTAGGGTTCTGGCCACATAAGTGTCTATATAGCACATAAGGAGTCCATATAGCATTTTCTCCACAAAAACAAAGACACAGTATGTTTTATATAAGACAACAATCTAAATATTTTTGCTTCATCAATGATAAAATGTCCTGAACTTGTCCTGATCAGTGGGGGGATACTGTGTTGTGTCTGCTTTACGGTCTCTGGGTCTGAGGTGAACCGCCCATCTCAGAGATCAAATGTTTAATTTTAAAATATCAAATTAATAACCCCTAACCATCCTGGTTTGCAGCCTAACCTTAACCCTCCACTAAACATTATCGTTCCCCAGCCTAACCTTAACCCTCTCCTCTCTGGAGCTTAACCCTAACCAGAATGGGTACCTTGTCAAAATAAGACCATTCCGCATGGTAGCCGTTCCGGAGCATACATTTTCACTATAAAAATGTAGTAGACAAAAGTACAATCGAAATTAAGCTTTCAGTTGTATCATTGTCTAAAATGGGTAATTCAAACCAGCAACTTAATCCAAAATCAAAGCATATACACCCTCCCTAGTACAATCGTATGCATCCCACTGAGTCCATACAATCTTTACCATTCCAAACACCATGTAGCCACAACAAATTCAGAAAATATAAAATTAATGCAAAGTATAAAAAATGCATACATATATACATTTAATGGCAGAAAAGTACATTTTGTCTTTTTATTCCGCTCTTTTTTTTCTTTGTTTTAGTAACTCTGCCTACTGCATAAAAAAGGACAACTAAGAAGTGGGAGAAATTTTACAACTTACACAATTAAGGTGTGAAGACTCATTTGGAGTTGGAAAGGGTGGATGTCAGTTTAATTGTACCTTAAATTTGACCTTTTTATTGGTGCTAGTTTTACTTAAACAAAAATAGTCTTTTAGCATGTCACCGATCATATAACACCTATGTATGTCCCAACCATCTTTTGCTAGGGAAGTCCCACTTGTAGGGGACAGAAGCGGGGTTGTATGTTTATTCTGGAACAAAAGGGGAGGGTACTAAAGATAACTGGCGCTAGAGGATAACAGGGTCAGTATAAGAGGAGAAAAACAATCTCAGCAAGAGACTTCCACCAGCTTGACTCATCACAAAGTCTGTCCTGGCTAACTAAATTTTAAGCAGGATTGGACTTATTTAAAGTTACGCGCTCACCTCTTTTAGAGAACATATACCATTTTGCTACGAATTTATACAATATCCACTTATACTCAGCAGACACGCATATTATTAATTGTTTTTCTCCTCTTATAATGACCCTGCGCTAGTTGTCTTTAGTAACCACCCCCTTTGTTCCAGATTATTTCACACTTAGTGTATTGTGCTTTGGGTATTGACAACTTGGAGCATCATATATACCTTTGCATTTCTTTTTCCCCAAATATTTGTATGTTTATGCCTTGCTAAATTAACAGGGTTGTGCCGTAAAGGCCGTATTCAGAGATCCGTCCGAGAAAAGTTCACAATTATTCGCACGGACGTAGCAAGGAAACAGCCCTGACACTCCCCTCACACAGACAGGTTTTCTGAGACTTGAAGAGACCTGTCTTATCTTTATGTGGGCATTTCCGTGCGTCGAGTAGTACCATATGTGCGTATCTAACTAACCGCGCCCACACGCCTTCATTAAAATGCCTCCCCCCGCCCATTCTTATTTAAATTCTCACGTGCCTATTTTTAAGTGGGAGATCCGTGGATATTTACTCACGTGGTATTCACAAGTCCGTCCGCAAGGCACTTCCGCGCGTATAATCTACGTGAACTATGTAAATAAAGTTACTACGCATGCGCAGTTGAAACGTACCTAAAAATACGCACGGAAAATCGCCGTGAAAATGGTTCTCTGAATACGACCCTAACAGAGGGTAAAACAAAACACCGTCTGCGGTCAGGTCCTCTTCAGTTATGATGGTGCCACTTTTGAGGCACAGTCCTGTTTCTTCCCTACTCCTATCTCACCAATGCTGGGAGGAGTGCACATAAAAATCATTGTGAACAAAATAGTCTTGGAACTCTACACATGAATATGTGTAACTTTGATCCTCACAGATACTCTGTGGTCTTATTACACTAACAACGCATTGGGCTGAATTCAATTAGCCGCGATGACGGGATAAAGCTTGCGGTGCGCATAAAGCGCACCTTTATAGGTGAATCGGGTCTATAGTCTTCATTTGAAGACCTATTCTACAAAATTTAAGGATAACCAATAAGCACTAAGCTTCTTGTAAAATATAAGAATGGAACTTAAAATCAAAATACCTATAAATTGTAGTGCTGCTCAGGTCAAGAGTTTCACTGGTGTAATCGTTGAGTATAAATGGAAAAACTGGATACTGCATAAGATCATTGAAAGATCGTCCAGCATGCTTATTTAAATGGGTAAGGTATTCAAAATTGGTTATCTGCCCGGAGCACCAGAGCTGAGTAAGAGCTGTAATATTTCCATACTCCAATAGATTTGGAAGGTTATTGGTCAATATTTTTTGGTAAACATCATCTCGTATCTTAAAAGAGAAAAAAAGCAGTTAAAACCCATCATATAATATATTTGGTTAATATACATTTTCAAGACATTTAAAATGTAAAATTACATTGCAGTACACTTAACCATATTTCAGTTATTATTATCACTGATGTATGGTGTTGTGCGAATGAAAAAATGAAGGCTAAGGAAGTTGCAATAAACAAGTATTTTTTTTTACTTTAATTTCTAAATGGCTGAATTGTTCTGTTATCACTAATATTGCTACATAACAAAGAGGAAAAACATGTACATTTACAAAAGTTGTCTTTTAAAAACATAGGACCGTATCAAAAATTAAGTATGAACAACGCTAGTATCCGCAGCGGAAAGGAACTCGCGCAAAGTGCACTCTTCTTGTGCATTGGAGCTTCCGTGCTCTGAACCGTATCTTAACTTTTATGCACATGCCCCATCTAAAATGAGCAATCCTATATTAATATATTGTAAGGAATTTATAAACATTCAAAAGTATTACTACTACACACCAGACAATATGCTATGGAACCTAATATAGATCAGCATCAAATAAAGCTATATATCTACAAAATGGTTCAAACTACAAGAACTACAATATGTAGTAAATTTATTATAACTTACCTTTGTGTTGTCAAATGCTAACAACAGAGTCCGTCCATTTGTTAAAAAGATCTCAACAGCATTATCCCGCAATTGCCACCAGCGCTTGTGAACCTCTTTGATCTCTTCATAGGTCCAGGAAAAGGAAGCCGGTTCTGATTCGCCAAGCACAGACTATAATCAAGTAAAACAATTAAATCAATTTGAATATGTTTACACAGTGTTTTCCATTAGTGTTTCAATAACTTCATTTACGGTTTCAAACTTTACTCATCATCGAGATTTGTCATATTTATGATTAACTTATTGGGCCCAATTCAATTGACTGTGAATACAGGAATAAGCACTAAGTGCACCTGTTCCAGTAAGAAAAATATGCAGATTTTAACACGCACCTGAATGAGGTACAAGATAATCCGCTATGTAAAGTCACGGAAAAAGCACTGCAACCAGTCAGTTAATTGAATCGGGCCCATTAAGTAAACCCAAGTAAAAAAGACATTGTTTAAGAAGAATATTTTTGTTCATGTTTCAATATGTGGTCAAAAGCTTTAATTTGAACTAATTAAAACTGCATAAAAGCTATTTTTAATAACACAACAGTCAATAGCAACATACTTACAGTGGATTCTATTGTTTCAGAAGCATTATCTTCAACAAAATACATACCAGCTTTTCCTAAAAAGAAACAAATTATTCATGCTTCATTGTAACATGGTTGGTAATGCTAAAACATGATATGATATCACAAAAGATGTAAAAAAAAATTTTAAGGAATACAATTTGTCCTTGAAACAAATAAAATTTCCTCCATTAAATGCACAAGAGGCATTTGAATTTCTTGCTTATATTTATTTTATTAAAGAATATTAAATAAAAGTAGTAAACATCTATAAACTGTACTGCTGTTATTTGTGTTACAGGTTTATTACGCATTTTCAGTTAATTCAATATAAACATGTATCAGTTATACAACAGAGTTGTTACTTTGTTCATTTCCAACATCTGTGAGTATATGTTCTTGAAGTGTTTGCAATGTGTAACGCTTCTTCCGTTTCCATGTGACAGCCTAAAGTAGATGTTAATTTCAATAGGTCTAAATATTTAAAAACAACACACTAGGTAAATATATGTGACCATGGACACTCTTAATTTACATAAAAAAAATTCTAATTTCAGAAATATTACTGCCAGTTTGATAAACACTAATCTAAAGTACAACAAATACAACAAAATCTGCAAAGGGCACTGTAGTTTTATATGCTGTTCACTACAAGTGATAGAAGACTTATTTAATAATGTAACCACGCGTCTTGAAACTAAACAAAAGAATATGAAACATACTCACCTAACAAAATTTCTCCAAGTGTTTCTCTGGATGGTGCAACATTTATACATCTTCGATTCACCCTGAATAAAAGTGTATATCATTTTTTAATCTTTGTTGAATTTAGGTACTTTACTTAACTTATTTTTTATACCACAATTAAAAAACCACTGCAACCAAAAATATACTAGCCACAGAATACAGAGTTAAAATAGAGTTAAACCAAATGTAGGAAATGTGCATATACAGTTTAAAAATACAAATGAAAATAAATATAAATATGGGAAATGTTATAATGTAAATTGTCAAGCTAGCAAAATATGATATAGGTAAATAAAGATAGGAATAAGTAACTTAAAAATAAAAAAAATAGGGTAGGGTGTATGGTGGTGAGCGAATGCATTAATGAATGGTGCAGATATGGTAATACCCCTAAGTTTGGTAAACTTATTGCCCTCTGGGAGGCAGATTTAGGTCCCTTAGACATGGATAAACGGGACGATCTATCGGATAGCTCTTGTAAATTAACTTTTAATCTGCAATTCCCACTAATACAAATCTACATAGTGCATAGGGCCTATCCTATGCCAGTAAGACTTACTAAAATCTGTAGTTCCTGCTCAAGTGCCTGTCCTAAGTGTGGCGTTCGTTCACCTTCAATGTGTGAATTTGATAGTAAATGTAATATTTAAATTAACTTCTGCAATTCCCACTAATACAAATCTACATAGTGCATAGGGCCTATCCTATGCCAGTAAGACTTACTAAAATCTGTAGTTCCTGCTCAAGTGCCTGTCCTAAGTGTGGCGTTCGTTCACCTTCAATGTGTTGTGTGA
>WWET01007171.1:23891-36300 GCA_011038615.1 Limnodynastes dumerilii
CTACTAAAATTCCAAATAATAAAAAGAATGGACCGGATTCACAACACCGTAAAATGCTGCACATACGTCCTTAATTTGCCGATTGTAGCTACTACGCATGCGTAGTAGTTATTTTACACAATCTACGTATCGTTTCATTACATAGATTGCGTATATGTGGTTTTTAAGACCTCTTATACGCAATCGATGTCGAACAAAAAGATACGTAGATTGCGTAAAATAGTTACTACGCATGCGTAGTAGCTACAATCAGCAAATTAAGGACGTATGTGCAACACTTACAATGTTGTGAATCCAGTCCAATGTTAGAATTAATACAGATCTTGATGCTGCAGGAACATATAAATGTTAGTTGGAGATTTACTGAAATTGAAATGTGTTTGACTATAACTTTCTCTATTATTTATTTTCTGAAAAGGCTTACACAACATGAACAACGATTTGAGAAGTCAAGTGCTGTTGGATAACCGCACGTCATTGATTGTCAAGAATTCTGAATGTAGTTACCATAAATAAAAGTTTATTGAGGAATTCAAATCTCAACACTGCATGAAACCATAAAGTAAACAATGTTACATGCAACTGTAACTCTGCCACTTCACAGTCTTATTCTGTCTAATTTGTGTATGATGCAGTGTCGGGAACATCGGTTATATTGATCTTCACACCATAATTAAAATTTGTACCTAACAATTAACAGCTGAAAGATGTCAACAAATAGAACATGCTGCATAATATGAATCACAACAGGAGACGTAATAATTATCCGTTCTCTGCATGAGTTAGAAAAAAAATGAATTCAGAACAATATTGATCAACAGCCTACGTAAAGGAGGCATAAATAGTACAGTAAAAAATAATTACAGTGACGCTCTTACAAAATAATAACTACATAGGAAATTACAACTATTGTCTAAGTGGCATTTGAAGAATTTATCTATTCAAGATTCTTCCACTGATATGATGAAATAGATTTGAAATGTGTGTTATTTTTAAGCTCGTAAATATAGGAAAGGTTTGAGGGAGGGGGGGGGGGGGAGGATGTAAAGAAAGAAGACAGACCGCTCAGGAAAAAAAAGATAACCTCCACCGCTACCAATTCCCAGCAGCATCTACAGAGCTGCAGACACCTGCTACACTATATTATTTGCATGCCACGGCTCTGTAGCAGTGGTGTCAGGGGGATACCATGGGTCCCAGTTCAAACCCCCTAGGGGCAGCTCTAGGTAATCAATAGGGAAGGGGAATGGAGGGAAAGTGAAGTCAGGGTTTTAGGGGATGGTGGTGGCGCACTATATGTACTGCGTTGAGATGTAAAGAACCAAAGCAGTAATAAAAGGGCTGAGTCCCGTTCTGAGGGCAAATAGCAACCAAAATTGAACAGTAAGATACTGTGATATAATGATAAATATAGTAACAATTGTATCAACAGTGATGAATTCTATATATACACAGTACATGAAGGTCTATACTATTGGCTATATGATATAACACATGTGCCAGAGATATCAGGGAGAGAATTAAATATGGCTCAATTAGCAGACAGTAGCCAGAGAGGACCAGAAGGATATAAGGTTTCAGGAGACAAGTACCATGAAAAGCAACAAATAATGAGATCAGGGATAAGATCAAGGCGGCAAGGGGAGGAGGTATGGTGTGATGAATAGGGGCTGATGGGAATAATATGTGAGGGACTGATAAAAATTAACTTTTAATGATACATTAAAATATATACAATAAGGTGCTATTTGCCCTCAGAGCGAGACTCAGCTCTTTTATTACTGCTTTGGTTCTTTACATCTCAACGCAGTACATATAGTGCGCCACCACCATCCCCTAAAACCCTGACTTCACTTTCCCTCCATTCCCCTTCCCTATTGATTATTTTTAAGCTCACAAGGCTGAGTTTCCTTGTTTCTGACCCAAGGAAAAGACACAGGCAACTGGCATAGCGGTCATCTAAACAGATTTGAATTTTGTTATTTAATATTTTTACATTTTTATTTACATTTTAGTTATTTAGATTTCATGAATTTTTGCTTATTATTGTCAAGTACACTACAAATTAGATAGGACAGTAAAGAAAGCAGTGTAGATAACGATGACCTTCAAATAATCAAAGATCACTCATGTGCTTTCCTTCTGCCTCAGCACAAGGACCGGATCTAACTTTTTACAAGGGGGCATTTTCTAATCTCTAGGATTGGAGGTGCATTGCATAGTGATCGCTATAAATTTATTGTATTATGAAACACTACTCAGTATATGTTATTTTTAATTGTAACTCTTTTATTTAACACTTGTTTTGGTACTTAATTGACTCTACATAACCCACCCACATTATTATCACTGCTCTTATTAAGGTTATTTATTCTGTTTAGGTTTACTTTTTCCATTTACTTTTTTCAGTCTTTAATTGATGCAACCCACATGTGGCCTCTTACAGATTTTTCCAGGGCCACTTTAAGTTCCCAATCCGCCCCTTCCAATGTATTGTTCTCAGTACTGTTTATACTCCACTACAGTGATTATGGGCCAGATTTACTAAGCTGCGGCCTTGGAAAAGTGGAGATGTTGCCTATAGTAACCAATCAGATTCTAGCTCTCACTTTCTATTTACATACTAGAGAATGTCAGCTAAAATCTGATTGGTTGCTATGGGCAACATCTCCACTTTTCCAAACCTGCACCTTAGTAAATCTGGCCCTAACTCTTTTTGTCCCACCCAGCTTTGCCCTAGTCTCACCTGGCTTAGCTCCCTGTCCTGCCATACAGGCTCATGCCACATTCTTACTATGTGGTCGAGCCTGGCAACTTCTGTTCCTACACTAAAGTATATAGTAACTGTAGGCAAGACTGTGTGAAATATAAAGACTAGGTGTACTACAGGGTTGCCGACTCTCCCGGAATGTCCGGCAGACTCCTCAAATTCGGGCAGTACTCCCGGTATCCCGGGAGATCCAGCAAATCTCCCGCAAGTGACTTGAGACCTGTGGTTTCACTGAAACCACGTCCTCAAGTCCTGCCCCCCTGCCTAGCAACACTAGTATACTAGTGTTGCTAGGCACAGGAAGGGACTTGATGACGCAATTTGCGTCCTGTCCCGACCCCTATTTCAAGTAAAAACGGGTCAGTATGAGCCAGGGGCGGAGCCTAATGACATGATTTGCATAACCTGCATCATTAAGCCCCGCCCCTTGCATGCATCGCTAGCTTCTCTCCGGGATCTCCCGGAGGGAAGCTGCCAAAAGGCGGCAACCATGGTGTACTACTACAGTGGGGTAATTGTATCACTTTAACAGTCTGACTGAATTTCTGAAAAGGTGAAACTGTGTACCATTAAGTATTCTTACACAAAATGTGCTTGGTCCTTCATATGTCCTTAGTTTGCCTATATGACAACTAGAACACTGTTAAGCGGAAATTCTTCAAAATGTTCTTCACATAATTAAATTATAACAGAGAAGAATAAGTTACCTAGACTATCACATTTTTCGCTCCATCCAATGGCACCTAAGTATACATACCACTATAATTGTTATTTTATTAATTATGTAGGAGTAGATAAATTAAACAAATACAGAAGAAAATAACATCCAAATAGAAAAACAAATGTAAATATATAAGGTAACTGATTATAGAGGGACTTTTAACCTGGGGTATTTTTTCTCCTAACTTCTAGTTGTGTGGCTTTGTGTTGTTTTAAGTGGGTTCTCTGACCTTACCAAACAAATACATTGAAACACAGAAAGTGAAGTCTGCCCAGTTGTCTATTTAAAGCTATAATGACCCTAGACCCTATTTACCCTCAATTTAGTTTGAGATTTAGGATATCCTTATATTTATCCCAAGCATGCTTAAACTGTTCTACTGTGTTAGCCTCAACCACCTCAGATGGGAGATTATTCCATTTATCTATCACCTTTTCAGTGAAGCAATTTTTCCGCACATTTCCTCTATCACCCTCCAGTTTAAATTCATGCCCTCGTGTTCTATTACACCTCTTCCTTTGAAAAATGCCAACCTCTTCTAGCTGGCGGTCAGAACCCTTGATATATGTGAAAGCTGCTATCATATCCCCCCTCTCCCTTCTCTGCTCCAAGCTATACATGTTTAGTTCCTCTAGCCTTTCTTGGTATGTTTTGTGAAACACAGGCCATGAACCGTTTTAGACCAAATCTTGCTATGTTGCTCCATAGCACTTTATTTACTATTGAATAGGTTTCTAGGCTATAAATAATTTTTTACACCTGAAATTCTATCTATCCAGGAAATAATTAGTTTGATTACAGAGGAACCTGACTAATGTGTAGCTTAAGTTCACTCACAAACATTGTTAAAAAGTCCTCTTAAATTCCACTAGCAGTGGTAAATGAACTGGAGGTTAATCCGCAGTAATGAGTCAGTTAAATACGCTACGCACATGAGCGTTTCATGAGCGTAGGTCTGGATCAGGCCCATACTCTCTCTGTGAAGTGTTCAGGAACACCTTTTATAGGCTGCTTAACTGTTTTAAGCTGCAGCACATACTCTATACAGCAGCTTTGCTTTTTACCAAGTACACATCTATAATATATAATTCACAAACAATGTTAAAAAGTCCTCTTAAATTCCACTAGGACAGAGAACTGTTGAACAGGGTTCTAGTTATATAATCAGTTCAATAATGTGTAATAAATAAAAGTTAGAGGTTGTTGTTATAATAATTTGTTCAATAGCAAAGTAAGCAATAGCAGCGGTAAATGAACTGGAGGTTAATCCGCAATAATGAGTCAGTTAAATTCTTGACCAGGTTGCTGATTTATTAGAAACACAGGAACAATGGTTTTTGTAAAATATAACATGCACAGGAGATCAATAGTTCAACAGGATACAATTTATATAGGTGTACAGCATTCAATGACAGCAAAGGCACCATGTTTAACATAAGATAAACAGCTTCTCTCCATTGAGGTCAAAGCTGTGAGGCACTGGCAATGAAGAAATCCTTTACTGTGACATTAACACACATAGGGCCTGATCCAGACCTACGCCAATGTGCTGTGCTTACTAAAGCACAGCGTATCAGCGTTCACTTTCCCCGACGCTCCCCCTGTGCGGGCGTATGGCCCCTTCCTTACGCCGGCTGAAGTTATGCCGGCTGAATGCTACACTAACTTCAGCCGGCGTAAGAAAGGGGCCATACGCTCGCACAGGACCGTATGGTCGCCTAGCCCGCCCTCCTACCCTCATTAAACTAGCTTCTGCCCACCTACACTAACATGAACGTAGGGACGCTGGGCCTACGGCGCTGCTACGGACGCCCGATCCATTATCGGGCGTTGCCGTAGCGACGCCAGGCAACATCTGCCCGGCGCATGCGCAGATCGGCTTTTCAGCCAATCTTACGCTTACGTCCGCCATAGGGCCTGATCCAGACCTACATTCGCTTGCGTTTTTTATGGCAGGCGTAAGCGTAAAAACTAGCCTTTGTACTTACTGCGTATGCGTGGGGCAGATGTTACGCTCATGTTACGGTCTGAGAAACTGAGAGTATGGGCCTTTATCGCAACAGCTTCGTATTTACGCTGGGGGGGGCGTGTCTTCCATACGATCTCTATAATTACGAACCGAGGGCGGGGTGAGGCACTTAAATTGTACAGAATGGGAGCGCTAAGCGTTGTAACTATGCTATGAGCTTACGGACGCACGCGGTTACGCTCAGAAAAGTTAGGGTAGGTTTTGCTGGGCGTAAGACAGCAAAAGTAAATACGACATAGGGGAGTGCCGAGCGGAGTGCATCAGGGGTACGCCGGCGTAAATACGCTACGCACATGAGCATTTCATGAGCGTAGGTCTGGATCAGGCCCATACTCTCTCTGTGAAGTGTTCAGGAACACCTTTTAACATGAGCATGAGCGTAGGTCTGGATCAGGCCCATACTCTCTCTGTGAAGTGTTCAGGAACACCTTTTATAGGCTGCTTAACTGTTTTAAGCTGCAGCACATGCTCTATACAGCAGCTTTGCTTTTTACCAAGTACACATCTATAATATATAATTCATACATAAAATTAACATTTATAAATAAATAGCAAAAGAGATGAAAACAGGAAGGTGTAAGATCTTTTACACCATTTTTCATTCACATTGTATTTCAGAATTTAGGTACAGCCAGGTTGTACTTGCCTTTAAACAGACCAACATTTCCTCAAAGAAGACATTGCAATCAGCGAATCATACTTTAAATACATTTGCACGTGCATCCATTGATCTTTTTTGCTTATAAAGTAAAAAAAAAAAAAGTAAGAATGGAGACTTCAATCCCTCATCACCATGGTAACTGTAATGTTATACTTGTATTAAAGAAAGATTGAAATTTTACTTCTCAGCATGAAATCAGCAAATTGTATATTTTAATTGAAATAAAGACAACCATTTCCTGTTAATAAAAACAAATCATTGCTTGCTACAGGGAAAAAAGCAATTTAGCTTCTACTCAACCTTTCCTTATCAGATTCTTCAGGCTGGTTAGGTGCAAAGTAAATGTTAATGTGATAATGTTATGAGGTAGCGGAATGGTAGAACAATTTTTCTGCAAAGTGCAAATACTACGGCAATAAAACACTAATCAGTTTTAATACAGTGCTTTCATTGATGCGAAAACTGTTGATTACCTCACCCAAATCTTGCAACATCCACACGGAAATAACGGGCCGTATTCAGAGAAGCGTTTTTGCGGGAAGTTTGCGGGAAGTTCCGTGCATATTTTTAGGATCGGATGAACGGCGCATGCGTAGTAACTAAATTTATGCTATCTACATTGATTTTACGCACGGAAGTCCATTAAGCAAGGACTTGTGAATCGCACGTGAGATAATACGTACTGGGGGTTGTTTGTAATCCGTCCGGAGACAGATACATGAAAGTGGGTGGTGGGGGGCGGGCATTTAAATGACTGTTTGAAGGAGCGGTGAGGGCGCGATTAGTTAAAAACACATGTACAGAAGTATTATACGCACGGAAATGCACACTTAAAGATAAGGGTAGTCACTTGTAAGTCAGGGATAACATTTGTGCGTATAATTGCGAACCTTTCGCTTACGGATCTCTGAATACGGTCCAATGACTCGGACAACTAGCTGGGATTGAAAAAAGAGGGCATGGATTTTTAATAAGCACTGAAGGATTGGAATGACTATATGATTTAGGGTAGAAATAGGTGGTCATGATAGCAGGTGGGGGTGTCAATCTCTGGAATCTTAAAGCTATGACAACCGTTGTTGAAATGTTCCCCGACATCGAAGACCCAATGCCCAACTCCACCTCTTCCTTTACACACCTCAGGCCAAATCCTGAGCTACGCACGCTAGCGCTTTTATGCTAGTCGCTGATGTGAAATCGCCATTTTGTATGTACTGCGCATTCGCATGGCAGATGTTAAACTTTGATCGTATGTCATTTCAGTGTAATTACAATCGAAAGTGCGTGTCTTCCACACAACACCCGGAAATACGCTTTGTAGGCGGAGGGAGGTATTTAAATCGCACAGTATGGGCTGGGTTAGGCCGTTACGTACGTCAATGCATTACGTACGTCCGTACTTGCGCTTGGAAAAGTTAAGGTGGGGCTTGGCAAACGTAAATCGAGTAAATTACGTACGAGTGAGGTTCGTGCATAGTACTTAAGATAGCATAAATACGCTACGCCAACGAACGTATAAACAACTTAGTAGAGAATGATAGCGCTCAAAGGGGCGAATATGGGGGGATAGTAATGATCAGTTAAGAGGGTGAGGTGTGGGTGTTCTTGTGCTAATGTGGGGGTACTGTGGGCAGCCGTTGCCCAATATTGCCCAAGGAGCAATAGAGTAGTAGATAGGAGGTAAGGAGTAGGGCTTTAGGCGCTCAAACAGTGGGAGACTAAATGTGATGTAGGTCTGTAGGGGTGGTGGCTGTAAAAAGGGAGGGGGGGGGGAATGTGGGGTCTAGTCCAGCAAGTGGGGGGTTGGTAGTTGTACCCTCGTCCGGGTATGGTCCAGGGTTGCGGGGGGGGGGGGGGGGGGAGTGGTGGCTGTAAAAAGGGGGGGGGGGGGAATGTGGGGTCTAGTCCAGCAAGTGGGGTGTTGGTAGTTGTACCCTCGTCCGGGTATGGTCCAGGGTTGCGGGGGGAGAGAGAGGAGAAGGAGACAAGCAGATACAGATGATAGTGTAGTATCATTGAGGTCGGAGGGTTAGTGCAATTGGTTATGCTAACCTTGCAGGTGTCTTGGTAGGTAAGTGTGGTAACCATACGCTGGTAAGCAGCTTCCACCCTGGGGGTCGTCGTTCTGGGCAGCAGTCGATGGCAAAATATGCAGAAAAAAGGTAGGCACAGATAGTGTGATATTGTAGGGTAGAGTAGTGAAGAAGTGTGGATGAGACTCTTACCCTTTACACCTCTTGGGTGTAAGACGTGTAGGTGATGTGCTAGGCGACTGGAAGGCACAGCTGTGCTGGTGCGGTGACGTCAGAAGATGCCCGTCGGCGGGAGTGCGCAGTCCCGCGCGTTGAGCGATGTGATGAGCCGGTGGCACGGATGGAGGGAGGTTTCGGAGTGTCGTGGAGATGGAGACAAGGACAGAGCAGCAATAGTGCAGGTCAGAAGGTAGGGTGAGCTGTGTGAAAGTAATGAAACTCACCGTTTGTCTCTCTTGTTTACAGGCGCAGCAAGCTGACACGTCGGCTGTATCAGCTGGAAGCAGTGTGCGGCTGGTAGGCTGTGTGCAGTATCCTGGCCGAGAAGGGGGATGTCAGCTGGGTGTGGATTCCCTCTGATGTGCTGCCGAACACTCCAGGTCTCGTCTGTGAGCAACGGGGCCGCTAAAGCCACGCGGGCTGCGGGATGGTACCTGTGGCCTACGTGCAGCTGTGGCGGAGGTGGTGCTTAAGCTGTGGCTAAGATGAGGAATGATGCCTGAAGCTCTGTATGGCTTGCAAATATTTTATTAAATATATTCATCAAATAAATTGACTTCATCAGGGGATATCAAGATGCATCTGTCCAGCTGATGTTATATAGGATGTGGGGGAGGAAGTGGGCAGATGGACAGATGTGTGGGTGGTGACGGGGGCGGAGACTGGTATGGTAGTGGAGATGAGTAAAATAAATAGTTATCTGGCATGGAGGACTAGTAAATAATAAAGAATGGGGCAGGTATGCGGCAAAATGAATGGTGGAGGTGCTAAATAAAGTGGGAGTGTGTGATGATAATGGAATGATTATGCTGAAATAAAGCATAAAGAAGTAAATGGGTAGCATAGGAATGAACGTGTTGAGATAAAGCATGAGGGGGTAACTAGGGATAGGGGATGGTGATGTAATGACAGAGCCCAAGGAGTGGGCCTGGGGAGTGTGGTAGGAGGCAAGAATACCGATGCTCTATTTTGAAGAAACGTTATGGGCATTGTGGTGAGGGCATGGGAACAATGGCAAAAGGACAATTGTATGGGTAAAAAGGAAGTAAGAATGGAGCTAATGAGCTCTGGGGTGTAGAGAGCAGGGGAATGGGGTGGTGAGAATCACAAGGATTAAATAATTATGACCATGTTGGTGTAAGAGCCAACCCTCCTCACTCTCTAAACTCACTGGGCTTAAAGTGAGGGAGGATGATACAGGTTGAATGATGAGCTAAGGGGTGCACTGAGGCATGATAAGCGATAAAAAGTAGGGTGAAGGAATACAATGGATTGCAGAGGAGGGTGGAGGGGGGAGGAGGAATCGTGGGAGGGGATGGCTGGTATTCGAAGGTCCTAATGGTGAAGGTAAAGGGTGAGTAATGGCGAAATAGTATTAGTCCAGAATGTTTTGAATTCAAGGTCAATATTGAGATCTTTAGGGGTAAGAGTCTTAAGGGAGTGGATCCACTGGATCTCTGTCCTATTGATGGATTTCAGAGGGTTACCTCCTCTCCAATCGAGTGGTATGGTGGTGATCCCAATGAACAGCAGTCCTGTAGGGTTCCTGTTGTGGCATTCTGCGAAATGCTGGGAAACGCTGTGAAGGGCATAGCCCTTCTTAGTGTTCCGTATATGTTCGCCAATTCTTGTTTTCAGGCTTCTGATAGTTCTCCCCACATACTGGAGTTTACATGGGCATTCAAGAAGATAGATGACTCTCGTTGTGAGGCAACTGATGTGGTCTTTAATGGGAAAGGAGGCTCCAGTGACGTGGGAAGTAAAACTGAGGGTGCTATTGGTGTTAGTATAGCCTAGGGTTTTGCAGCAGATGCAGTTGGTGCAGTGGTAAAAACCGTTATTAGGTTGGTCTGTTGCGTTACTGGGTGGGGCACGGATGTGGTTTTTCACTAACTTTTGCTTGATATTAGGGGCTTTGGTGTAGATGATGTCAGGTGATTTCCCTAAGATGGTGCTAAGTATATCATCCTTAAGTAGGAGGTGCCAATGTTTACGTAAGATACGTTCAATTCTCTGGGCGTTGGTATTGTACTGGGTGATAAAAAAAGTTTTGTTGGAGCCTGTATCGTTCGGTGTGTGGTCTTTGTATTTGATGAGTTCTTGTCTGTCTATGTCTCTAACCTGTAGGTAGGACTGTTGTATGTGTTTGTCAGTATAGCCTTTATCTAGAAATTGGTCGCTGAGATTTTTTGCTTGTTGGTCGAAGGTGTTGATGTCGCTGCAGTTGCATCATAGGCGCTTAAACTGTCCGGGGGTTTTGTTCAGTAGCCAGGTGGGGTGGTGGTTGCTGGTTGACAGGATGTAACTATTGACATCTACGGGTTTTTGGTATGTTTTGGTGTGGATCTTACCGTCCCGAATATAGATTGTAAGGTCTAGAAACTGTATCTCGTTTTTGCTGTATGTGGTTGTGAACTTCAGGTTGAAGTTGTTGGTGTTAAGTGAGTCTATGAATTGAGTGAGGGTGGGTTCGGGGCCTTTCCAGATGAAAATAACGTCGTCGATGTACCGCTGCCAGAGCACAAGGTTCGCGCCGCAGTGTGGGCTTGACCAGATGGTATTGTCTTCCAAGTGGCTCATGAAGAGATTCGCATAACTGGGCGCGAACCGTGTGCCCATGGCGGTGCCCTTGCGCTGGAGGTAAAAGTGGTTATCGAACCAGAAGTAATTATGGTGTAATATAAAGTTGATGCCGTCAAGGATAAATTGTTTTTGTAGAGGATGGAGTGTGTGATCTTAAGACAATATGTAGTCGGTGCTTGTGATGCCCTGTTGGTGATTAATGATAGTGTATAGGGAAGTGACATCGCTTGAGGCTAGCCACAATGTCGTCGGTCCAATGTATGTCTTCAAGAAGTTGGAGGACTTGGATACTGTCTTTTAGGTAGGACTGTTGTCGGGTAACGTACGGTTGGAGGAATTGGTCTAGATACTGGGAGAGGTTCGATGTGATGGAGTGGATACCGGATATTATGGGTTTGCCTGGGGGTGTTTCTCTGCTTTTATGGATTTTGGGGAGGAAGTAAAAAAGCGGTATTTTGTGGTGGGGGAGTTTGAGGTAGTCATGTTCTTTCTTGGTGAGGATGTCTGATTGTAAGCCTAACTGTAGGTATTCTTGTAGTTCGTCTGAATATTTTTTTGTAGGATCCGTAGTGAGCCTGGAGTACGTGTTTGGGTCATCGAGGAGTCTATACGATTCGAAGTCATAGTATGTGCGGTCCATGATCACGATGCCCCCCCCCCTTGTCAGCTGGTTTGATGACAATGGAAGTATTGTTTTGTAGTTCTTTGAGGGCTAGTGTTTCGGTCTTGGTGAGGTTGGGTTTTGTCAAATATCTACGTTTGTTGGGCCTCTTAAGGAGGAGGTCTAATTCATCTTCGACCAGTTTCTCAAAGGTTTTGATAAATTGGCCCTTGACTTGAATGGGGTTGAATTTTGAAGCTGGTTTCAAATCTGAATGGCGAAATGTTGATTTGGTTATATTGGGGCTGATTCAGAGATGCGATTTCCACGGCACTTAGGTGCGTATATTTAAGATCTTAGAAAATTCGCAAAACTGCGCATGCGTAGTAATAGTGCAACGCCATGTACGTAGCGGTTAGGAGCGTAAATTCGCTAAGATCGTAAGTCTGAATCGATCGCAAGCACTTAAGATCTTAAGTGCAGCGAATCTTTAAGATCTTAAGGATTTGCATGGAAATGGGCGGGGGGAGGCAGGGAAATGAGGGAAAGTGGGCGAGGACTGACACTTAGGATCTTAAATGAACGCTCCCACGTCACTTAAGATCCCAAATGACAGCGTATAGTTAAGGCAAGTCAATGGTGGTCTAAGTTTAAGATCCACCGCTGTTTGCAAGGGGAGTGTCTGGTTTTGCAGTGGGCTAGAACCTGCTAAGATCTTAGCAAAGGTGCGTATATTTGCGATCTTTTCGCAATCGCATCTCTGAATCAGCCCCATGGTGTATAAATTTGGGC
>WWET01007171.1:40773-51451 GCA_011038615.1 Limnodynastes dumerilii
ATGGATCTACGATCGGGCGTTTCCATAGTGACGCCGGGCAACATCTGCCCGGCGCATGCGCATTAGGGCTACGGCCGCCATACTAGCGACGGCGGCCGTAGCTCTGGATCAGGCACAGGATTACAAGGGATGTAGTTACCGGTACATTTGGCCCAATAATTCACATTATGAATTTTACTATTGGGAAAGGGTATTTATTGCGAATGGTCCTATTTTGCCATGTACCCATGTCCAATACCTAAATGTGCTCTCCCCAACACCGGACTGCAGGGATAGGGATACGCTGCAGAAGACAGTGGGTTAAGGTTAGGCTAACAGAAGTGGAAGACCAGAGTTATGCTGTAGGACATGGAGGGTGAAGATTAGGTATTTGAGGTTAGGGTTGGGGGAAAATCTTACTTGCTGCGCTTCTGAAATACGGTCGGTAAACTATACCCTATTACAGCACCGGCCTTGTTATATTGGACCGTATTCAAAGTTAAAAGTGAGTTAGGTGCGCACAGATCCATACCTAACTCACCCGTCCTGCCTCGAACCCTCCCCCCATTTTTAGGTACCAAATGGCACTTAAGAGTGCCTTAGGGCTATCTTATCTACCGTGCGTAGTTTCCTTTTCAAGAAGGAGACTACGCATGGACAATGCCCCCCCCCCCCACCCTCGCCAGCTAAACTCGATCCCTCCCCTCTCCAACTTCTAACTAAACACTCCCCAAGGCGGCATTATGCCGCCTCTTTCTTACTAAGCTACTATAATCTACTTCCTAAATGGCGGGGGCGTTTTAAGAAGTGAGGGGGTCCATGTGCAGGACTTGCACATGGGCCACCCCCTTTACCTGAGACAGGACTAGTATTGCCAACTCTGAAACATAAATCAAGCAACTGAGACGTTAAAAACAAGCACAAAACAAGCCCAACCCAATCCGAAAAGCCCAAAAACAAGCCCAACAGTATAATACATTCATTTTACTGAAAATATAGTGGGTATTTACACTATGAGCAACCTCATGCAAGACATGTGATCATATTAATCCAAAAAAATGCAAAATCTCCATTGACTTCCTGTTACACTCTGCAGTTCATCCTGGCAGAGTGTGTGTTAACTCCTTGCCTAGTTCTTTGTGTCTGTTTTTCTCCCAGCTGCAGGTTAATTGTCCCTGAAAGGTGTGTCTGGCTTCCACAGCTGATTGGGGGAGTGTTCTTTAAATAGCCTCCAGTGCAAGTAGCAGGTGCTGGTCATAGCTTTTAGTTTCCTAGTGTCTCTGTGTCAGTCTAGTTCCTAGTGTCTCTGTGCCAGTTTCTTTCCTCCTCTTGCCTTGTGCTACTTTGCTTCTTACTTTCTTGAGTGCCCCAGTTCTGTCCTTGCCCAGTACCTTGCCTCATACCTTTGTGTCTCCATTCCCTCCATCTCCCACCTTGCTGTTCAGTTCTATTTGTATTTACCTAGCTTATCCTGCCTGACAGTTTCTGTTAACCCCTTGTGGGTTTTCACTGTTCGCTTGTGTGTGTGATTGCCTTGGTTAGTTTAGTCTGTCTTGTCAGTCCTGTTTGTTCCTTCCTAGTCTGCCGTGTCTGTTCAGTGTCTTGTGTAGTTTGTTACAGGTCAGACTCTGCTGCCTGTCTCCTCCCACTTTCTCCTCTGTCTGGCTCTCACCTGTCTGACTCCCTCTGTGCTTTTTCTCGTTCCTCTCCCGGGCATTCTCTCTAGGGCTGTATCCTGATGGGTTCCTACCAGCTCCAGTCTATCCCCACCATCAGGGGCTCTAGCGAAAACTCGGTCCGGTCTCAGGCTCTACACCCTGGTGAGTTGCTCGTTCCTTCTTCTCTAGTTACCTGGTCACCCCAGTCCTCAGCCAAGGTAATCCCAGAGTACCTTAACTCCCAGACACCCCAGTGGTGTCATAACACTTCCTATGCTGCTAAGACTGTTTCGCACATTTTTTTTAGCCATTTATTAATGCACTTATTTTGCACTTTTTGGATTAATATGATCCCTTATTTTACGTGAAGTTGTTCATAGTATCAATATTCACTGTTTTTGCAGTAAAATAATATTTTTATTATGAGTGATTTTGTAGTTGCATTTTGGTGTGCTAACTTTGCTTGTTGTGACAATCTACTGGTGTGTATATTATACATACACATACCCTTATCTGATTCTATCATCTGCAATACACACTAAATTAATCCCCCTCCTCTTATCCTATTATTATGTTAAGCTTCCCTCTATTCTAGCTCATACTATTCTATTGTATGCATTCACACCTCATTCACACTCTATTTATAACCTATTAACCCCTTATTAACTTCCCTCCTTCCCATTCACACCTTATATCCGTTATCTGGCCTTTATCTGCTTCCCCGCTGCCTTGCCAACACTGGCAAAGAAAAGGAAAAAAAAGAAAAGAAAAAAAAACAAAAAAACACAAGCCCAAAAACCGCAACCCACGGCATGAAAAATCAAAAAGACGCAATTGCAAAAAAAATACAAGCCCAATTCCGCTTGTTATAATAGGACTTGGCAACTATGGACAGGACTGTTCCGATTTGCGGGCCAAAAAGAGGCAGGGCCTAATGGCGCTGTAAGCCTCGCCCCATTTTTGACCCGCAAATTGGGACAGTCCCACCACAGGGGAAGGGGGGACTCATTTGGCATCTATTTCTTCCCTCTGGAAGATCTTAGAGGAAAGAAATAGATGCCGAATAGCCCCCCCTTCCCCTGCCAACCCAGGGTGCAGGATGCATGCCACAGAGCCCCCTGTTCTGAGGGGCCTGTGCGCACTGCACATCCTGCACCCATTATAGATATGCCTATGCTAACTGGTACGTAGATTGCGTAAATGACCTACTACACATGCGTAGTAGGTAATTTCTCAAATCTCCGCACCTAAGAAGCAGAAGCAGGACCAATATCTTATGGAAAGAGTAGTATCTAGGTAATGGATATTCTATTACAGCGTAGAGAAAATGTCTCTTTTTAATGATACAGGATTCGCAGTCAGGAGAATGTGCAACTGAACACATTGTAAGGTGAGCAATTTGATGATAATGTTAAAAGATTGATGGAGTAAAATTGTTTCCTGACTTACTGTATAACAAGTCATCTGTTCTCTGAAGATCGGCATTAATGAATCATTTCTATATTGTGTTCAGTTAGAAAAACACTCATTTATATAATGTTCAGTTTGTAAAACACACTACTTATGTAATACATGGTGTCAATCCAATGATAGTTATGCCCTACTGAAAATGGAATATTTGTATTCAGATTTTTTCAGTTGAACGTTGCCATCAAGCAGGGCAAGATTTAGAGGTCAGGCCTTTTCATAGGTGCAACATTTAGGGGCTATCTGGCAACTTTTATCCTAGGCATCATATATAAACAAGTGTCCCTGGATGTTCAATTCCCCTCCTCCCCCCTTCCCAAACACATAAAAAGAAAAATAAGAACCCATATTTTAAAAAAACTTACCTCTCCTGCGCTTCCATGCTGTTCCTCAACATGCTTTCCTACAGAGTAAGGCTATCAGCACCCTGATAGGTGGATGACTGTCTTGACTGAAGTCAATAAGCAGTCTTTAATTTTGGAGATAAGTAGACTGGATAAATATTGAACGAGTGTGTATCGGTCGACAAAACTGAAGTTTCTAGTGACACGCTTCCTCCCAGTTTTGGGACTTTGTCAAGCATTTAGGTTTTTATGGTTGTAAAAATGGGATATGGTTTGTGGGTACGATGGTCTTTTTTGTTTTCGAAAGACCATGATAGCAGCTGAATGTAGACTGCATTTTAGAAAGCAGCAATGATGCTACTCACAAAGAGTTATTCACTGAAAGGTAAATGTTTTAACCTAACTCTGCCCTTAGCTCTTTCTTAATCCTAACCCTCCGTTTCCCGCATTCCTAACCCTAAAGATCCCCTTCTTTAGCCCTAACCCTAATCTTTTATGCACCACAAGCTAACCCTAACTGTCCATGCCCCACAGTCCTAACCTTCCCCTTCAGCTTTAACCCTAAGCTTATACCCATTGCAGCCACCGTACTGACCTATCACCCATCGTAACCGTTGCAGTCTGTTGCTTTTGGGAATGGTGAAATAGGTTACTGTACCTAATAGCAATTTTCTAATTTCAGTTATTTTCAAACAATGATACAGCCACCATTCAGCAGGCAGCTGTATCATGTTCATATTAGAGAAGCCCTTGATCTAGCAACCGCATCCCGCACAAATGTAAAATGACAGCTGTTCAAACATCTACATTAGCACACCTATACTGTACATTGTAATATCAAGGTCTGACTATTTGGAAGCTCAGCTCCCAAATCCAGAATTTCATCCTGGTGATAATTAAACCAATGCAACAGGGCTGGAAGCGCTTCCATTCTGTGGAAGTGGGGAACTATTCCAATTGCACAGTAAGGGCTCTTGCAAATAATCCAGATTTCCACCCCACCTCCAATTAACTTTAGGATAGGGCAGAAATCTTAAGGGTCGGATTTCGTAACTCTGTACAAATAAGGGGAGTGGTCCTCATTTTCCAATATGGAAGTTAGGTATCAGAGCGCCAACTGCAGAAGCAGCATAGGTCTGAATTCAGTCTCTTACCCCTAGAATGAAATATTCACTTTTGAAATGTATTTTAACATCCCATGGCAAAAAAAAAGAAAAAAGTTAAAAGCCACTTTTGTTAAGTATTGCATACTTATTTATTCATCTCTAAAGAAACGTAGATATTGCTGTTAAAATAAATGTTGTTTTTTTTTATATTGTTAAAATGATCTTAGGTTATTGCAATAAATCAAATGTCTTCACCATATTAACACGGAAGCCTTAAGTGGAGATTATCTAATTTTCAAATCCGCTCTCACTTACATCCAATGATTCAGATTTGTCAAAATATTGACTTCACCTCTTGGTTTGATTGGCTAATTTTTCAAACTGAAAATTAAATCATATTTAAACGCACTTGATTAATTATGCTAAAAACAAGTGAAATTACTTTGAACTTTTTGACTTTAAATAAGCAGCAATGGAATAGATTGTTAAATGAAGTCATTATTCGGAGCAGTGGCAGCAAAAGAGTGAGGATTGTCCTGATGATAGTCAGTGCTGTTTCTAGACCTAGCAGAGCCCAGGATGTGAAAAAAAAATTGCCACAAAAAAAGTATGCATCCAGCCCTTTACTTCCATCCCCTTGCATGTGCCCAGTCATCCACTTCTGCCAACTGTTGTTTGTCCAACCTCTATTTGTGCCCCTTATATGTGCCCAGCCTCCATTTGTGCCTCTTAAATGTGCCCAGCCTACATTTGTATACCTTATATGTGTCCAGCCTCCTTTTATGCCCCTTTTATGCATCAGCATATATATATATATATATCTATATCTATATCAGACTCCTTTTGTGTCCCCTTTATATGTATCAGCCTCCTTATGTGCCCGCTTTATATGTATCAGACCAATTTTGTGCCCCCTTTATATGTATCAGACTCCTTTTGTGCCCCCTTTATATGTATCAGACTCCTTTTGTACGCCCTTTATATGTATCAGACTTCTTTCGTATGCCCTTTATATGTATCAGACTTCTTTTGTGTCCCCTTTATATGTATCAGACTCCTTTTGTGTCCCCTTTATATGTATCAGACCCTATTTGTGTCCCCTTTATATGTGTCAGCCTCCTTTTGTGTTCCCTTTATATGTATCAGCCTTCTTTTGTGTCCCGTTTATATGTGTCAGTCTCCTTTTGTGCCCCTTATATACTAACAACTTTTTTTAATTAAAAACCTTGAGTCACTTACCTTTCTTTACCTTCTCCCTTTTGCTACTTCCTCTGCAGCACCAATGAACAGTACTGGATATACAGGGCTCCTACAGGAGTCCTGTAGGACCAAATCTATTTCCATGAATAATGCTACCTCATAACGTTTTTGAATGAAAAAGCTTTGGTGCTACAGGGCTCCCGTAGGAGCTCTGTATATTCAGTACAGTTTATCTGAATGATGTCGGCCGTATCTGTTACCTGATGCGACCGGCGTCTGTGTGAGCCGTGGTTTATGTGACTGCGGCCCGGGGGATGCCCCCCATGCGATAGCACGACTCATCAGCCCCTAGAAACTGCCCTGATGATAGTGTTCAATTTACCTTACTTGGTGTCTGGATGTGGTCACACACTAGACACTTCATTAATGCAGTAAGGGTAACGGTCAGACATTCAGAAACCGCAATAGACAATAAAGAATAAGGAAGATCCATGTGTTCAAGGCTGAATTTCATAGGGGAAATTGGGGGGCGGGGAATGGTCATTCAATGGAAAAATAAATGTACATAAGGTCTATGTAAAGGAAAGGTTATCTTTATTATTACAATTCCCAACCTGATCCAACAGCATAGGCATGACTGATAGCAGGCAGCGCATGATGGGAGGAATGCATATTCATAGTTTCACAACACCTGGAAAGTCACAGGTTGACAATGTCTACTTTAGGTATCCTTCCAATACTCTTGGGTCTTGGGCAGGGATAGAATATGCCATAGCTGATGCCCTTCCCCCTGCTCAAACCGTGGATCACAGTTCAGTTCCATTTAGCCACCTCTTAGCTCCATGGGCTGCCCAATGAAGGATCATATCACCTGACCTCTTCCAGTCAATCTCTGATCCATGCACCCAATCACAATTAGATCCAATAGCAGCAAAGGGCACACTATTTAAATCCCCGACTAAGTACCAGTGGGGACAGTACAACAAGTACCATTTGCCTTGTTCCTGCTTGCTGTGTCTCCATGAGTGTCTCAAGGCTAGATTTACGAAAGGGGAGATATGTTGTAACCACCACTTTTCTGCATTTTTTCTGATATTTTCAATGTCACCACATTTACTAAGGGGTACACCACCATTAAAATGACGAGAATGACCAAGATTTAAAGCCACCACTTTACAGATCGCCTTCTTGATTTTTATAAGGGTGAACATGCAAACAGATGGATTTAATTGAACTTAGTCAATAGGAAACCAGCAAGAGAAAGGATAATATTTAGATTTGGCGCTTGAAACACACATTTTACATACAAACCATTGCCTTTTACATGCTAACTGTCGCCTTTAAAATCCTAGTCAGTGGGTTGAAGGATTACAAGCTGCCATACATTGGATTTACATTGAAACATTAAACCTCCCAACAGTAATTACAGTGGTTTGGACCCCAAAACAACCAGAAGAATATGGCAATGTGCAGTGGTTTTGAAACACAATTCTTTGTAAGTGGAGCCCTGATTCTTTTCAGTGTGCCTCCCAGTTTCCGACACTGCTGTTGACCTCAGCCTCTGCAGTCCCAACTGCTTTCAACACTGCTGTTAATCTCCACAGTCCCTAATGTTTTCAACGCTGCTGTTGACCACTGCAAGTCTTAACTGCTTTCAATGCTGTTTTTAACTTTTCAAGCAAGCCAGCCCAAAGGGACCCGAACCGGATAACAAATCCCCAGTGTCTATGATACATATCCTCTCTAGGTGCAGAGTGTGAAGGGCTTCTGGTTTTACCTTTATTTACTTTAGGGTAAATATTGTAAAATTCCCTTAAATAGTTTTTAATACATACTTCTAATTAGGGCTGCCATTAATAATTGTAGGGCCTTGGACTTAGACGCAGCTCTCTGCCCATGTGATGTCACATGCTGTGATGCCACACGTGGTTGGATTCACTGAAGGCAGTCTTGTTTTTAAGTAGACCTCTCTGAGCATCGGTCCAATGATGTGCAGCCTGGTACAACAGGAGGTATTGGTGGTAGGAGACTGGTGACTGACTTATCTGTTTCCTACCATGAATACCAGCTTCTGGAGAGTTGATGCCTCTCCTCTCTCTCTGGGCCCATGACTCCACGCCTGGCATTGCCCTTATCCTCCCTGATGGCGGCCCTGCTTCTACTGGTCCCAGCAAGCACTGGAAGGCTTTAACTTTTGGGGTATGCAGGCATGTGTAGGACCACCATGCAACATGATCCAGCATGCCCATTTATGCCATAACCCTATTTATACTGTTGGAATATGGGGACATAATCCAACCCAAGTTCTAGAGTTAATAGTTAACTGTAAAAACTTAATAATATTTTACTGTATTTTCTCTTGGTTATAATTATAAACAATAAAGGCCTTTTTAGTAATCAAAGATGTCGGGCTGTATTCAGAGAACCATTTTTGCGGGGAGTTGTGTGCGAATGTTAAGGATCGGATCAACTTCGCATATGTAGAAGAAATACGTACTTAAAAAATTTACATAAAAGTGGGTGGGGGGAGGCATTTAAATGAACGCATGGAGACGCAGTTAGAAAGAATCGTACGGACAGAGCACTTATACGCACGTAAGTACACATGTAAAGCAGAGTGGTCTAGGGGACTCGTAAGTCACCGACAGCACGTCCGGGAGAGGGGAGTGTCGGGGTTGTTGGTGGGTGTTTCCTTGCTCCGGCCGTGCGTATAATTGCGTACATAAAAGAAACGGTTCTCTGAATACGGCCCGTTATGAAGAATCTAAGATATTTGGAATAAAAAATTAAAAAAAAGACTTCAGAATTGGGAAAAAAAATTTTTGGCCACAAAATATATCAGTAAAATAACCAGATTCTGACCTGTGAAAAATGGTTGTTGTTGTTGGCGGCGGGACGAGGCAGTGCAGGATGCGCACATTAGTTATGCATGGCAGGAAGGGGGAGATATGGTAATTGTACAGCAAGGACTCAGTTAAGCCCTTACATATCATCCTCATTTCCGCACTGTCCCCATTTTCCGTGGGAACATTGTAGAAATTTTAAGGTAGGTTCCTGGTGTCAGAAGTCCCTTGCGTGCGAGGGGAGATAGGATACCACGAAGATCCAGCATCAGAATTCTGCTGTAGAGTTCTGGATCCGGCCCTTTCTTTCTATGATCCTAGGTCATATCTAGGGACCGGATCCAGATTTAGGAACGTTAGGCCACTTATGCGTGCAAGGTGCGTAAGTGGCCTGATTTGACTGGCGCATGCGCCCTCCAGATGTTACGCTAGTGTTACGTTAGCTAGCGTGCCTAGCATCATATGGAACTTACTGTAGCTCCGTACAATGTCACTTCCGCTAAGGTGGGCAGGGAGAAGCATGGTAAATGTACAGTGTGGGAGGGGTATCCCACATTCGTGTTGCTCAGCGGTCATACGGACCACTGACCCACACACTTTAGTTAAGGCAGGCTTATGGCAGGGTAAACTGCCATAAACCCCTCACGAGAGAGGGGAGTGACAGAGGGCATTCACTCTCCTTTCTCTGTCGGACAGACCCCAGCATGCACGGAAAGCATGCGGGAGTCTGGATCCGGCTCAAAGTTTCTATGATCCTAGGTCATATCTAGGTCATGATACTTCATCCGTTAAAAAAACACAAATTTAAATGTTTACATGGTTACATTACACCTTAATCCACACCCCTCTTCAACTGTGTTTGATTGATTGATTGATTGATTGATTGATTGATTGATTGGGTGATTGATTGATTGTTTCATTGTTTGATTGCTTGATCGACTAAATGCAACTATATTTCATTGCTTCTTTTTTTAAATTAAATGTTAGTATCTTTTAAGTAAAGAATGAGTGTACTGTATGAATCTGTAGTAACAGCACTGTTCTACAAACAGAGCAAAGCTATTTTCCATATAGTATTTTACATGAGAGAGAGGATAAATGTAAGGAAAGCTGAAAGCTGTAGATTAACTATAAGAAACAGCTGTATTTTTCAGCTAAGCAGTAATACTGCGTAATAAATAGGCATTAACAAGACAAGTAACAGTACTGGATTAAATATAAGGGAACAGAAACTCAAATTCCAGGCAAACTCAAATATACAGATACAGATTAATTATAATATTTATCCATGTAAAACTAATGTAAGATATTTTTTAACTACTGTATAATTTAAATCTTAAAAATATCCACATGCTGCACTTTCATTCTCTCTTAATTTATTGAAAACAACTAAGCTAATTTTTTTTTTTTTTTGCAATATTCTTTTTGATTTTAATAGTTGGACTGGCTCACAAAACATCAAAATGTCCAAACCATATCGTGCTTCTGGTGACAGGGGAACATAAAAAACAATATAAAGATTTCCATTACAGTGCTAATTGAATTTGATACACTTTGGGCCTGATCCAGACCTATGCCCGTGTGCGTTTTTACAATGGTCGCAAGCGTAAAAACGGCCATTTGTACTTACTGCGCATGCACGGGGCAAATGTTACTCTCATCTTATGCTCTGTAAATTCTGAGCGTATGGGCCTTGAGCGTAAATACGCACAGAGAGCGGGGTGATGCATTTAAATCGTACAGTATGGGCGTGCTAAGCATCGTAACTATGCAAGGAGCTTATGGTCGCCCGCGGTTACGATCAGAAAAGTTAGGGTAGGGTTTGCTGGGCGTAAGAAGGAAAGACTAAGTATGAAGAAGAGGAGTGCCGAGGGGAGTGCATTGTAGCTACGCTGACGTAAAAATGCTGCGCACATGAGCGTTTCATGAGCGTAGGTCTGGATCAGGCCCATTATCCTTACTAATAAATATCTTCTTACTGTAGATAAGAGTCAGTGGCATAGCTAGAGTTAATTATGGAAAAATAAATAAATAAAACTCCAATTGGTATCCTTGGGTGGGGGGGGGGGGGGTGTTTGGGT
>WWET01007172.1:13383-25466 GCA_011038615.1 Limnodynastes dumerilii
CCTCATGTCCATGTGACCATGTTTTAATACGCTGCCCCCCACCCTTTCCCGGCCCTATAAATGACCTTGGTGTAAGGTTTAACGACATAACCGATCATTAAGCCAGGACACGGTGGAGCAGAGAGAATCATTTACAAATCCGGCAGATTTCGCTCACAAGTCTGATTACAGGATTAAATATTGACCAGGAAACACCGATGGCGAATGTTAAACCCCCCTCCCCCCCGCTCTCAGATGAAGAAACGCAGGGCGCGCTATATCCACACTCTCTGGGTTAATCCAGCCAGGGCCTCATCCATATGGTCTCATCCACGATCTGCAAGCGGGTGTTTATCGGATTTGGAGCCTGATCCCATATAATGTCAATGAAAAGGACTTTCCTCCCAAATTTTCATCCTATATTCTCTTTAAGATATTTTACCCACCAGATGTTTCACTTATCAGATTAACGGCTCCTGACAGAGCGCGGACGCTATATGGCGCGGTCTGAACCTCGGCGCTTTCCTCCTATTTGTTCTTATTGAAACGAGATAATTGCCAAAATGGCTTAAACTCAGTAATGGGGGTGTCAAGGCCACTCCCCCTGCGCAGTGAGAATAAATGGTTTGTAGGGGAGGAGGGGAGTTGACACCCTCTCACCGGTCGTAGCAGAAGGAAATTCTAAAACCTCACAAGTTACCTTACGAACCTGATCTTGTCATCACGGTAAAACAGCGGTTGTTCTGTAACGTTCTAAGAACTACGGGCTGCAGCGGTTACAATCGTGGAGCCTCACTGTACGATTAGCGTACGTCCCTACCGTCAAAAAGACGGATCCAAATACATGCTGGACGCACAGCGTCGTCACAATGCGTAATTCTGTCTCCATCCGTGAAACCAGTGTCAGTCTGTGGCAGGTCCTGGCGTTTCCGCACTGAGCAGCTGCGCACGTAGAGACTGAAAGTTCCTTTATGTTTATAGAACAGTCTCATTATCCCGGTAATCTCTGCGGTGAAATTTTACCGCCAGGGGCAAAAAGGAACAATCGACGTCCCACCCAAACCTTACGTTTGAGACCAGTTTAAAATGAACCTACTGGTGCCGCCCTTCGGGATTGACCGCGACAGTAACGATATCGCCGAGCACACGCGCCAGTGAATACAATTACAATATTAGACGTCATGCACCAATGTGTTCTGTCAACCGCAATCCGTAAGCGAAGAAGTATCTACAGAAACACCACCATAATGTTATCCTATTTTATCACAAGTTGTATCATTGGCCGGACTCCAGAGCGGTCTCCATAACAACCACAGCCACGACTGTTCCTGTATAGTATCCGGGTAACGTCTGGGCAATGTCAGACAGCCCAAGGACCGCAACGACTGCGACTAGTCTGGGGCCAATGTTCCGCTGGGGGAGGGGGATGTCATGGGAACAGACACAGTCGCTGCAGAGATGCGCCACCGAGCCACAAATATATTGCATCCTATCCATTGACTAGTCATAGGCCTAGCTCTGGTTCACTACCAGCACTGAGAGCCGTGAGCCTGTGTCTGCTTTGTCAGACATTTTTCATTGCCAGCACAAATTAGATAATGATTTGTAGGAGGACAACTAAGAAACAAGAAACCGTTTCTTCTTTGTGGCATCCTGCGGTATTAAAGAGCCTCCATGACACCGCCGATTGGCACGTTGAACGTTTCTGAATAGCGCACAGCGGGGGATCCGTGTTGGGTAACTGAGACTTTCAGCTCTTCACAGACATGCGCTGAGTGATGTGACGCGGGGACAGTCTAACCACGGAGTCCCTGAGAGGCAGCTCTCACATCAGACGCGCTCGCCGTTCTTTCATCTGACGCTCGCTGTCGGACGTGCCGCGGCGAGCGATGGCAGCAGACAGATCGTCATGAAGGTGGCTTTTGTCTTCCATGCATATCCAGAGAGCGGAGACATTGGCAGCAGATGAAAGCGGAGGAGCTCCTGGATCAGACAAGTTATTGTCCAACCAAAAGCCCCCCCCTGCTAAGCGTGCGGGCTCGCCGTTTCCATAGCAGCGACATGAGTCCCGGAGACCGGAGAACGGTCAGCTCCCTGGACGTTATATGAGTGGCGACTCAGTGATCATGCAACTACGAGTACCTACTACCTGGGCACCGCGTCGGGGTAAACACCAATGACAGGTGCCAGGCCAGGGCAAAGGCCAAAGAGAGGTGCCAGGCTGAGGGCAAATGGCAAGCAGAAGCACCACATTAGGGCAAATGTCAAGGAGAGGAGCTCACACTGGGGCAAATACCAAGTATAGGCATCGCACTAGGGCAAATATCAAGCAGAGATGCCTTTCCGGGGCAAATAATAAGCAGAGGTGCCAGGGAGGGGCAAACACCAAGAGGCACCATGCAAAAGCATCATGCAAAGGGCAAACACCAAGGAGAAAAGCTACTCCATACAGCGGCGCATTATTGGGGCAAATACCAAGCAGAAGTGCCACAATGGGGCAAATACCAAGCAGAAGTGCCACAATGGGGCAAATACCAAGCAGAGACACCTTTACATGACAAATAATAAGTAGTAGCATCACGTCAGGGCAAACAACACACAGAGGCGCCTTCCTGGGGCAAATAAATAAGCAGAAGCATTGTGTTGGAGCAAATAACAAGCAGAGTTAAATTCCAGGGGCAAATAATAAGCAGAAGCTCCATGTTTGGGCAAATAACAAATAGAGTTGCCTTCCTGAGACAAATAATAACCAGAAAAGCAATGCTGGGGCAACCTCCGAGGGCATGGCAGAGAAGTCTACATGTTTTACCCGTACAGTCTTCTTACTGTCTACACTATAAATAATAATGATGAATAATATTATGAACTCGCAATATTTGCAAAGGAAAAAGTGTTGGCATCGCCCAGTACAGCCAATCAGAATCTAGAGCTACATAATGGTTGGGTATAGATTGGTGGATTCCTGCATGTGGGCGGGGCCGTGACATCACAGCAGCTTGAATGACTCCCAGCATCAAGACGCGTCCTATTATGTAGAATCATTAGCCTCTATCACAGCTACAGATATGAATGGCAATGGCACCACACGTGTGCTGCAGCTCCCATGCTCTATATTATTTTAGAAAACCGATTCATAATTCATTCTCCAGGGCACAGGCGAATGACTGAGCAAATATACAGTGCATTACGCTAACATATGAATGGAATTGGGGTTAGCGGTGTGGTCGGCCTGGGGTCCCCTGGGTCTACAATACCAGGAAACCTGCCTGATTGAAAAAAAAACATGAAAAATTAACCAAGACCATAATATAAACATGGCGCTGCCCGCAGGGCACAGGTTATATGGTAATAACATCGCTGACATGAGCATAAATCTAAGAGAAATAAGAATGGTCCGGATTCACAGTTACGTAGTTTTCATCTTACGTGCGTTGTTTTAAGAATTGAGCTACGTTTTCATCTTACGTGCGTTGTTTTAAGAATTGAGCTACTACGAATGCATCTTTAGAGCGCGCTTACACAGAAATGGTACGTAGATAGCGTAAATAAGCTTCTTAAAACAACGCAGTAAGATGAAAACGTACGTAACTGCGAATCCGGAATATTACCAGCCACAGAGTGTTACACCGCGCAAGAGACAGGACATCGCCAACAGCCACCGAGATGACATTTATCACTCATTAATTCCTGCTACTAATCCAGCAGAGCTAATGTCACAACCTGTGCAAACACAACGTGCTGTAACCAACGGCAACCGGACAACTGCTTAAAAATACATTGCGAACTCTGGAAACACTGAACACCCCCTTCCCCATAAGGACATAGAGGAGAATCAGGACTATCAGGAGACCGCTTAAAGCACTGTTCATAGCTGCCCTTCAACAAATCTTTATCTACTTTTTAAAATCTCCCTGGAGGGGACAAAATAATGGCTGCCAGTCAGACACAGGGTCACAGTCCTCAGCATGTCATGGCAGAGAGGTATAGGGGAGGATATCATTTATAGTGTGAACAGAGACCAAGGCAGGGGGGGGTCTACTAACACATTGAGTGTCCTGTGACTGTGGTTGCCATAGTAATAAAAATATCAGCCATTGGAATGATTTATAGCAGCCTGAAGAAACAAATGAAGGTGATATAGCGGAGATCAGACTCCTTACAGCCTGCGACGGGGAATAAAGGCAGGAGAGTGTGAATAACAGACAATACTGGTTCCGTTCCATACCTAGGGAGTTGTGCAATGTCAGGAGGAAGTAACCTGCAAAGTAATGTCATCTGCTCTCCGCTATACAATGTATGTCAGGAATGTGCCGTGTAGATCAGTCAAGTCAAATCCGCGTCACGCGTGGCCTCCATGATCTGTCACTCACACAGCTCCGGGCCCCTGATCGGAACACGAGGGCCCTGTGAAGCCTGAACTTGTCTTCTGGAATTTGCCTGTTGCGACGACGTGATAGGTTCCAGGTAAAATCGCTGTCATCGTGTTAGTGTCCGAGTTTATAACCAGAAAATCAGGACAGGCCCACAGGAGCGATACACATCAGGACGCCGTAACGCGGCGTCACTCATCCGTGTCCCAGGCGGCTAAATCACCGGATTCACGCTCCGATTTACTGACGGACGGTGTGGCAGGAGACATCACGGCTGACGGACGGACGTCACCTGTTATCTCTGTGACAAGCGGAAGTTTCTGACAGAAACTCGTTATCTCATGGACACGGAAGAAGCTACAACGTATCCGTGAGATACATCCGCTACACGTGTTAATCGCCATCTAATGATCCCATCAACCAACAAAGGGCCATAAAATAACATCTGCAGACGGCGCAGGTGACAGCGAGAGGGAAAACGCCAGAAAGCCATCGCGACACAATCTCGACCGACGCGTTCCTGCAATACATTGATTTATTGACTACACGTTTAATTATTATTATTATTTTACAATCCTAATCACAGCAATAATACAATAATAAGAAAATGACTGATTATATCGAATTATTTCCTCCACCTCTATAAGACACAGAAAGGACAGGAATAGACAGGGTTAATGCCAGCGAAGCCAAAAATACCGGGGGCACCAGTGTCAATGAAATCCATAGGGGCCATCTATAGCGCGGGGTGTCCTATACAGACCCCATATGCATCTATAGCATTACACTGTGCCATGTTCCTGCATGTTCTGATTACTGCAGATAAAGGAGGCTGAATACAAGTGGCCCTTCTCACACACAGGGGCCCGTCTCCCAAGCACATGTACAGCAGCAGACTGACAAAGGACAGGACCAGGGAGAGAGAGACGCACAACACTGCCAGGGCGTCATGATCCAAAATAAATCAACTCACCCCCCCAAATTACAGGTCAGCGCGGAACGAAGACATTAATTAGCTAGAAGACGGTCTTTATGGGAGGTGGAGATGCTGTGATTGCCATGTGGGTATCGCATTATACGCTGACTGGCATTGTGTGAAAGCTCTGCAGGAGAGAGGTGACAATGGCACGTTACCTGTGACATCTGAGGCCTGAAGTTGATATCCTTGAGGTCTATAGATCCAGGGGACAAGTTGTGGAGCAGTTGGCACAGTAGGACCCCATCTCTTAGGGCCTGGGCCAAATCAAAGACCACTGCCGATGGCCAGACCACCCTGTGGTCAGAGGGCAGGACTTTGCAGTCTATCAGCCAGCGGCCGCACTGTCTCCACTCCTCCATGGTGGCGGTACGGTATAAGACACTCCAGGTCAAGGTGGCACCTCCTGGGATCAGACAGCGGGCAGGGTCACTCTGCTGGGCAGGTCATGGTGCCGCTGGGGGCGCAGGCTGGCAGGAGGGTGCAGCATATGAAGGAGGTGCAGGGGTATAGTCAGGGTGAACTGTATGACAGAGGGGGCAAAGTACAGTGAGGTTCAGGGTGGTGGTAGGAGGGTGCACTGAGGGGGTGCAGCAGTAGCCCTGGCACGGAGCAGGGTATAGTGAGGGTGCAGGGAGCTAGGAATGTGCACTATACAAAGGAGGGTGATATGAGGGTGCAGCTAGAGAGAAGGTGGCTACAGTAATAACCCTGGCACTGTGCAGGGTATAGTGAAGGTGGTATGAGGGTGCTGTTAAAGGGTTGCAGTAGCAGCCTGGCACTGACCAGGGTATATTGAGGGTGATAGGAGTGTGCTGTGAGACTGAGGAGAGGGTGGCAGTTATGGAACAGGTTGGTATGAGGGTGCAGTTAGGGGAAAGGGGTAGTTGCAGTATTGCCCTACCACTCAATAGAGTATAGTGATAGCAATATGGGGGTATAGGGGTGCAGTTAGGGTAAGGGGGTGGTTGCAGTAGTACCCTGGCACTGGGTAGGGGATGTTGATATGGGTATAGGGGTGCAGTTAGGGAGAGGGGGTGGTTGCAGCAGTATCCTGGCACTGGGTAGGGGATGGTGATGGGGGTATAGGGGTGCAGTTAGGGAGAGAAGGTGGTCGCAGCAGTACCCTGGCACTGGGTAGGGGATGGTGATGGGGGTATAGGGGGTGCTGTTAGGGAGAAGGGGTGCTTGCAGTTGTACCCTGGCACTAGGTAGGGGATGGTGAAGGCTGTATAGGGGTCCAGTTAGGGAGAAGGGGTGCTTGCAGTTGTACCCTGGCACTGGGCAGGCTGGGACACCGCTTCTTCATGTGCTTCTGGAGAGGGATCCTCTAGGACAACCCGGGCGCCTCCTCATCCTGCATTTCCCGGAGCCACATGCAACAAAGAGCCGGTCCCGTCCTCCGCCGGGGTCTCCCCTCTTCCCGTCCGTCCTCCCGGAGCCCGGACCTTAGCTCTGAATCACTGCGCGTCCCCGCCGGCCAGGCGCAGGGAACGCGCACACAGAGGCTGCATCCCTGGGAAGGGGCGGAGCCTGTACTGAGGGGCGGGGCCTCTACGTGTGAGAGCTGATAATACAGCTCAGGTCATTATAACTGTACAGTCCAGGGGACAAGTCCCAGCGATGCAATGCATCATCACAGCTGTGTACTGGCTACATGATGTGGCCCTCAGGGGGCCACACATTATCTTCTGGCACAGTAATAAAGCAGAACATGTCACAACAGCATCTATTTTATACATCTATAACAAGCAGATCTGGGGCCCCCGTGGCTTGGGCTGATAGAAGTGGACTGCATGCATTGTATAATAACTTTCCATGGCTCCACCATAGGGATCAGTGATCCCCAGGATAGCTCATCTCACAGCAATGCAGAATCAGCGCACCCTGCCTGCAGAGCACCAGCCAGAGGCAAATGCAGGGGCCACCAGTGTGATCAGCAGCCTGTATTTAAGAGGATATCATGTTAGACAGTGCTGGGCCTATCTGCGACCCCCCCCCCTCCTTATATACCGGGGTAATGCATAGTGTTCTATGCAGATAGCGCCCCCTTCTGTGTGATGCAGCCCAGTGCACCTATTCTCCTTTACGTTGCTGTCGGAAGATTGGGACAATCATCTACAATCAGAACTGTGCCAGCAAGAGGCTGTTACAAGGAGAGTGACCACCACCATCAAGAATAATGGCCTGAGGTTCAAGCACCCAACTCCCATCCCAGGGAGGTCACCCACCAAATGGACCCCCCACCCCCTCCTCCTAGCAATACTCAAAATACATAGGGTGTGGGGCTCCGGTCCGAATGGCCAATTTTCGAATCGGCCATTCCTCCCCAGCCAGTTGCGAACTGGCTGGGATTTCGATTGCATATGCCTCGAGGAGGAACCCCGCAGAAAGACTTTACTCACCTGTCCCCTTGGTCCTGGGAGCAGTGGCGTAGGTGCAGTGGAGTAATCTGTTCTTTCTGAAAGTGAATGGGTGAGTGCCAAACAGCATACTCACCCACTACTAAAAAAGCATTTCTAAAAGTGTAACCTTCAGAAAAAGAGACATTTGAAAAGTAACTTCTGAATATCCCTTTTTCAGAAGCCACACTTTCTAACCGGAGATTGCAAGCGATTAGAGTTACCCCCCTGTTATAGCAGACAGTGAATGACAGCAGTAAGTCGTCACCAATCATTCTTTCCAGTTGTGAAGTCACTGTCACAGCACAAAGGACTGATTGAGGGGTTTGTGCTCACATTCGTCTGTACACCAGATGGAGTGTGTGCAACCCTATTAAGTAATATACATTATAGCTCTTTCTGTTGCTGTTGCTGTTCCTGCATAGCTGATGATGGCAAACAGACATGCAATGCAAACTATAATGGATAATAAAGGAATTTGCACCCTGTCAGAGCCACGCTGCACCATGGGGGGTATGAAATGTGTGGCTGTATTTACAGCAGAGAGGAGCCGTGTGGCTGAACTTCATGCTGCACTGTGAGACTGGTGGGTGGCGCTGACGAAAAGGATCCGTGTGTGGGAGCAAATTACAGTCTCCAAAAGTCCGGCTTATTGGGAAATGCAGAGGGCGAGAGATGGGGGAAAACCTGGGGGTGGGCCGTATGAAAGAGCTACAAGGCCCAGCAGCCCTGACCCCAAATAGCAGCCATTAGCAGTGTTAGTCATGGTTCCAGGCCAACTCCTTTCCGTGCCACGGGATCGTGTTTCCCCCAGTTTCTGGCGAGGGGGGTCGGGTTGGACTGCAGCCATTTTATCATTGCACGGGTTGGATGACTTGCTGTGATTTTGGATCAGAACACAGCATTGGCGAGTCCTCTAAAGACAAACACAAAAATGTGTTAGCGGATTTAGAGTTAGAAGGAGGCGTGTCCACAACGCGCTACAGCGTCCAATTAACGGGTGATCAGACCAATAATCGCTGTAGTGAGTGGCAGAGGGTGCAGCTCCCACGGGGCCCGGAGGAGAGGGAGGCCCGTGGCAGCCACTCCCCCTGCACTGTAAGCAAGCGGTCAGAGGCTGACAGCTTTAAACAGCGCTCGGCTCTGTATGAGGGCTGAACGCTACAGCACTATACATACATACACTCATATATGGAGTGCGCTGTTTTAAGCTGTCAGCCTCCGACAGCTTCTATTAGGCAGCGTCCCCACCCAGCTCCGCCTCCCAGTCCCTCCTGGCTCCACCTACTGCAACCCATCCAGACTCAGGCTCCGCCTCCTTGCTATGGGACCCGTGTCTGTCACCTTCCAAGTGGTCAAGATGGATTTACCAAACAGCCAATAATCGTACCAGGAACATTCTGATCTTATGTCATGCATAAAAATATTGGGCGCTATCTGCTGATATTCCGTGCAGAACCAATCAGCTGATAGAACCTCTGCAGGACTATCGGTCCCATTAGGCGCCAATATTCCGACCTGTCCCATTCCTCGGTCACCGCCTCCTGGGAGAGATAATCGCTGTAGCAGTTTATAGCCACCTTAACAGTGCTACATGCAAAAGTCAACATACCCCTGCATGAAAATATGAATGTCTGCATTTACCCCAGGAGGAAACTTACCCCTGTGCTCTGCCACCCTGATACCAGCCACTACTATTAGCGGATGTACGACGGTCAGCATTCAGCGCACATTTCGCCTGATCACATGGGTATACTGGGGGTGAAGCCACGGGGGGCGGGTACACTGCTGCATGCATGCCAGGGGGCTGGTACAGATGGCGATTCCCGACCGGTGCCTGGTCTGGCTGCGCCATCTTTTCTCGCGCATCTTTCTTTAATGTCCCTTTAATAAACATTGCAGCGCAGTCCCGTCTTTAAGCACCGACTCTCCGCATACTCGCCATCCTCTATGGTCTATGGTATGGTCGACCAATCGCATTAGTAACCATCTTGTGACATCACACAGCCCATAGGGTGCAAATATCAGGATTCCACTTGCATCAAATCACGCGGCACTGGCGTGATGTCATGAGCTGCGCAAGCGCGTTCCTGGGAAGAGGTGAGTTTAATGCTTTTTAATGGAGCCCACAGCAGTTATGGCTACAATATAATTCTGGCTTGAGCCCGTTACCGGAGCCTTGAAAAACCAAATACAGGACCGGTCACTGCAGAGGGGGGCGATGGAAGTGCCCGGTACTAACAATCACAATGGATACTGTAGACAGTATAGGTGGAAGTGCCGGAGAGCTAGAAGGGAGGAGGGGGAACATGCTCAAACGCAACACAAGAGAGTGGAATTACAGGGGTCAGAGAGGCAAAAGAATGGGGGCTGCATGGAGGTGATAAGAGGGAACGCCCACGTGTCACCTAAGAGGGAACGTAAACATGTCACCTAAGAGGGAACGCCCACGTCACCTAAGAGGGAACGCCCACATGTCACCTAAGAGGGAACGCCCACATGTCACCTAAAAGGGAACACCCACTTCATCCTCGCCCATCTGTCATGTCTGGATAGGTACACAAAAAGAGGGAACACCCACAATTTTCCCTGACTAAGAGGGAACGCCCACTTATCATTTCAGACCCACACAGTTGCCTTGTGTGTGGATAGATATGTTGGGAGGGAACGCCCATCTTGTCCCCTGACTGAGAGGGAACGCCTCCTCGTCAGCTCAGCGCCTCTATCAGCAGTGTCATTCCTCTTATGTCTGAGACACGCAGAGGTTGTACAGAACATGTAAAGTCTGGATGGGGCTCGTTATTGTTCTCTTCTTCATTTTCATATGCAAATTGCGTTCAGAATTCTTTATAGCTATAGCAGAGATCAGTCAGTAACAGCACAGGGGCTAACGAGGATTTCCGAGTAACGAGCCTGCAGGTGACTCTGTCACTATCCCTCCAGGAACTAACGGACGGACAATCCTTCTGTCTGCCGGGCACCAGCGCTAGATTGCATTTAACGAGTCATCAGTCGGGTTAATTTGCAAACTAATGACACTCTAATGAAAACACGGTTTCCAATTTGTTGCTAAGAGTCACTGGAAGCCTGGACGTGAGATGTAGACGCTAATGAGGATCTACAGGACGCGCCTTGCTTGGGTGATATAGAATTCCGTATAGAACAACCGCTGGGATCCTCGCAGTAGCCAGCTCATTTAGGAGAAAAATAAAAGGGGAACATTAGGCAAGGACAAGCCGTATCAGTCCGCCGTGGGCATCAGTTTTATATTTGCATACAGAGAAATACCCGCTGTTGTATGAAGCATTGAAACATCGGGCAGCTTTGTTTAAACACCATGTTTTAAAGCTACACCAGGAAACGCCGCTTCAACTCTAAATCTCTCTGTGCACTTACCGTTACTAGTAAAGAGCCTTGTTATAAGATTTTTCCTTTTTATTTCTAAAAGATTAATATTCTGAAAATGAAATGTACATAAAAGAAAATGATAATGGCGGTGAATTGTGAGCCTTGGAGAAAGGTTGATATATGCCCGGTACAACTCAGGGGCAATTATTTCAAGACATCCGCCAGATAAGAAATTCTGAGGTACTCTGTTTTAGGGTAAGTTGCACCCACCCTGGTGCCGTATATAAATATCTCACCAGATGGGATCAGAAGCTGAGAGGGAGTGTTGGTCCACAGCATTATTTTTGGAAGCTTTAAGGGGTGTCTCCTGAGGTGAATTGGCTTTCAATTTATAAACATACATATATATATATATATATATATATATATATATATATATATATATGACCCAATATAAGGTCTCTCATTGTTAGGACCACCATGAGCAGGCCGTGATAGTCACTGATGGCTTCTCGTATATCTTTGTAAATAAGTGTAACAGACGTTTCTGCATCTTATTTTACATATAGAATGGTATAGTGTGTTACTGGTAATGGCAGTGTTGCTGGACATTCTCTATCCTGTGTGTGTGTTACATATAGAATGGTATAGTGTGTTACTGTTAATGGCAGTGTTGCTGGACATTCTTTATCCTGTGTGTATGTTACAGATAGAATGGCATAGTGTGTTACTGGGTAATGGCAGTGTTGTTGGACATTCTCTATCCTGAGTGTATGTTACAGATAGAATGGTATAGTGTGTTACTGGTAAAAGCAGTTTTGCTGGATATTCTCTCTCCTGTGTGTATGTTGCAGATAGAATTGTATAGGCTCTTACTGGTGTACTGGTAATTGTTGCTGGACATTCTCTATCCTGTGTGTGTGTTACAGATAGAATGGTATAGTGTGTTACTGGTAATGGCAGTGTTGCTGGACATTCTCTATCCTGTGTGTGTGTTACAGTACAGAT
>WWET01007173.1:14460-25119 GCA_011038615.1 Limnodynastes dumerilii
CCCTTCTCCAGGCCCTTCACCCTATATGGCTGCCTAATCTTGCCTAGCGGTTATGCCAGCTCTGGCTATAAACTATAATTGGGCCAAACAGATGATTATCAACTGATCTACTCCATTATAGCATAGTGTATGGCATAGCTGAAGAACCAGCAAAATGGTCCACACAATAATCAGATCATTTAGAATTCCTGATCAGCACTATTCTAATCCTGGGGCTTTTCTTTCCTTTTGTTTCTGTTGCAAGCAGATTAACCCCCTGCCTTTCACGCACCTGTTTAACATATACTTATAAATTGATTGAGCAACTTCCACTCTGTTTTTATGCTATTCTAATCCTATTAGGGTTTGGAGAATATGGGTTCTGATGATAGTAATTAAAATTTAGATTTCTCCTCACACATCTAGTTTCACATGCATTAATTTTTCATCTATGCTGGGAAGACCATAATGGTACACAAAGCTGCTCTGAAATTTGTATTCCTTGTAGATTAGGATAATAGACTTTTCTTTAAAAGTTCTATTTTTTTATTTGGTATCCCATAAACAACAGACAATATCATTATACAAATAATATTCAACATATAAGTAAAAATTGTTTGCATAGTCTCTTGTTCGAAACAATGAACTTTATGACAATAAGATGTACTACTGAATATTACTGAATAATGTAAGTTATGATTCTTACATTTACTCAAACATACACACCCATTGTAATGTCCTCATTCTGTAGTTTGATGACAAAAAATTATATCACCTCATTTTTGGCACTATCTGAAATATTCCTTATCCCTGCTTGTAGTTAATACATGAGTTTTTTTTCCTTTTATTTCATTTCTTAAAAACTAAATAAAAATTGTTTTTGTTTTGAGAAATAACTGATATTTAGTTTATGATTTAAGTTGAGAAAAATGGATTAGAATTAAGTTATTAAGTCCAAAACAAGACAGTGTTATGTTTTTATCTCTTAATGTTCATTTGCTACTACTCCATAGGCATTTAAAAAAATCTGAATGTTTTAAGGGCTTTAAAAGCCTGCTTACAGATAAATAATATTGTTGTAGAACTGCTTATATACTGATATAGGTCTCATCGATAGAAACCAGCCATATTAAAAACTCTAGGGGCCGGATTTACTAAAGTCCTGTTTGTTAAAATCGCCATGTTTGGTTATATTTACAGGCTGGTTTAAGCTCGCCTTATTTACAATAGTAATCTTGCCCAAAACTGTAGGTTTTTCAAAATCGCCGTAGTCAACATCACCATGGTGATTGTTTGAAGTCAGAACATATAAATTGCTGGATTTACTAAGGGGTGAGTTTTAAATTAGCTGAAAAATAGCCAAAAATCACCAGAGAAAATGAGGTGATTGTAATAGTTTGCTAAAATCGCTAAAAAAAAATCCACACAAAATGGCTCCCAAATGCCTGCAAATAAAGTTTTGGTTCACTGACAAGTTCAGTTAACTTCCTCCAAATGCAAACAGTCACAATCAGGAAGTGACCTTCATTTATATAGTGTCTATGATGTGAACTCTAGCGATTTTAAAGCAAAAACTGGCGTATGTATGTAGCAAGGCGACACCCATGAGACTCCCCTCGACCGGATGGGTTTTTGGTGGCTTACGCCTCCATAGGGCACCCTTATTTCTACGTGTGTACTTATGTGCGTATGTTAATTAAATACGTGCTAATTTATCTAACCGCGCTCTCCCCCTCGTGAAAGTGGACCTCCCCCAGCCCACTTTCACGTAACTTCTACTGTACATAAAAAAACACGCCCCTCCATACGTATGTCCCTAAGTGTGATTCACAAGTCCGTGCCTAAAGTACTTACGTGCGTAAATATTACGTAATTAGCATGGAAAAAGTTACTCTGCATGCACAGTTAATCTGCTCCTAAAACTACGCATCTTATATTTAAGATGAGGGATTTTGAAATATATTAAAGTATTTGTTTTTCTCTCTTTGCATTCGGTTTCTTGCTTTCTTGAGTAACATATGGCAGAAGATGGACCTTAACTGGTCAAAATAATAATTATTACCTTTTTTACACTGCTAGTTATTTCTCCACTCAAAGAAACTGTGAAACCAGTGCATATATTTTTCTGTAGTAATACAGTCAAGAAGATGAAAGATCTTAATAAGCATGAACCTGTTCTTCATGAAAAGTTGACACAGAAAACACAGCACATCTGCAATGACAGCTATTAGTCAATAATATAAGTTATTACTTATTATTATTATTTAATGTATATGTGCTGCCAGTATACTGATTTGAAAACGGTAGAATGTGGCGCATTCATGATTTCAATCTATGGCTTAGGAAGTGGTGTCATGAGGAAGGATTTGGGCTCATAGAACATAGCCATTCCACCTGGCAAAATAGGAACTTATATAAAAAGGATGGCTTATACCCATCTTCTGTGGGGACAGATATTCTAAATGAGCAGTTTGAATTCTTTATTAGAAACCATTTAAACTAGGAGAGGGGGCAGTGATACAAATAATAAAAATAGCTGCTCACCTAACCAAAAAGTGTTATGTGGCCAGTCAATAATGACAGATAATATAGCCACATCAACAAATGGAAAAGAAAATATAAAAAGCAATATAAACATATCTAGAAATAATAATAAACTGAGAAATAGGAGATTCATAATGCAACCTCTCAGAGCAATGTGTGCAAATGCTAGGAGTTTAGGAAATAAAATCCTTGAAGTAATCGCAATAATAGCAAGGGATAATCTAGATATTGTGGGAATCACAGAATCATGGTGCAATAAAAATCATGACTGGGACCTAGCTATACCGGGTTATAATTTATTTAGAAAGGATAGAGTAGGAAAAATTGGGGGAGGAGTATTAATGTATGTTAAGGAAGGGTTAATTTCTACTTTAATAGGGTGTATTGGAGAAAAAACTGAGGCACTTTGGGTAACCATAGAAACCCAGGGTGTTGTTCTTCGTACTAGAGTGATATATAGGCCACCAGGGCAAGAGGAGGAAATGGACAATGGGCCAGATCCAGAACAACACTTTTGAGCGAATTTACGTGTGGCGGAGACGTAAAATCGCCCTTTGGTAAGTACTGCACATGCGCACCATAGAAAATACGCTTAGTAATGTAGCGTAATTATGAACGTATGGGCCTTTCACGTATGTGTCACGTAAATACTTACGTGTGGGCGTACCAATTTTAAGAAAGTCCAAAATACATCTGAAATACGTTAAGTAGGTGGGGATTTGTATTTAAAGTGTACAGTATGGGCGTGCTTAGCTGCGTAAATACGTGTTGGCCATACGTACGTGTGCGGATCACTGCGGTTACGTTGGCAAAAGTTAAGGTAGGGTTTGAAAAGCGTATCTTGACAAAATACGTACATTCAAGGGGTGTGCCTAGGGGAGTGTATAGAAGGTACGCACGCGAAAATACGCTACGCAAGTAAACGTACGGCAAACGTAGTTCTATTGCAAGACATTGCTAAAATGGCATTAAAAGGGGAGGTAATAATCATGGGTGATTTTAATCTACCTGATGTAAACTGGGATAAGTCTTCAGCAAGCTCCACTAGAAGTGGGGACATTTTAAATTCAGTACAGGGAGTGTCCCTTAAGCAACTGGTGAGAGAGCCCACTCGCAAAGAGGTCATCTTAGATTTGGTACTTACAAATGGTGACCGAATCTCAGAAGTAAGTGTGGGTGAGAACCTAGGATCCAGTGACCATCAAGCAGTATGGTTTAGTATAATGACTGAGAGAGAAGTGTGCCACACAAAGACGAGGGTGCTAGACTTTAGGAAGGCCAATTTTGTGGAAATGGGGAAATGTGTAAGTGTAAGATATGTCATGAAAGTAGCTTTAATTATGACATTAGAATAATAAAGTTTGTAGGATTAAGAATGTCTATACACTATTAACAGCTTTGTGTGGCTACAAAAGATAATGTAAAATATAAAGCATGATTACTGACATTGGACATAGATACACCACCCATAATTATATAAGACAAATTGCAACATTAATGCATCCTTACACTGCAGGGTTGTACATGTTTTAATTAGTGTTAATTAAATGGGTGTACCCAATCAAATCCATGTGTTTGGATAGAGAAGAACATTATACTTCTACAGCGAAAGCAGTTTATGTGACTAGTACATTTTAGGGGTGAGGTGTGTCTTCTTGAGACAGTGTTAATGTATAATGATAATAATTTGTATGCATCAATAACACATAACCACTTATTCTTCTATTTTGACTACTGATGCCACTGTTGACAAGTCTAATCATTATTGACAATGTTAACAGTTACAGAAAGTAGTAAAGCAAGATAGTTTTGCTTGGTTTGTTCTAATGCAAGGACATACTAGCTTATAATAGAAAGTGACGTCTGCCCATTTGTTTATTCAAAACTATACTGACCCTAGACCCTATTTACCTTCAATTTAGTTTACAATTTAGGATATCCTTAAGTAATTTTTCCACACATTTCCCCTGAATTTACCACACATTTCCACTAAATTTACCATGCCCATGCGTGTTCTATTACACCTCTTCTTTTGAAAAATGCTACCCTCCTCTAGCCGGTCACAACCTTTGATGTATTTGAAAGCCGCTATCATGCCCTCCCTCTCCCTTCTCTGCTCCAAGCTATACATGTTTAGTTCCTCTAGCCTTTCTTGGTATGATTTGTTACACAGGCCATGGACCATTTTAGTTGCTCTTCTTTGCACAGTCTCTAATGTATTTATGTCTTTCTGGAGATATGGCCTCCAGAATTGATCACAGTATTCTAGGTGAGGTCGTACCAATAATCTATAAATGGGAATCACTACTTCCCTCTTTCTGCTACTAATTCCTCTCCCTATGCAACCAAGCATCTGACTTGCCTTTCTCATTGCTTTGTTACATTGCTTGGCTACCTTTAAGTTACTGGAAATAATGACTCCTAGATCCCTTTCCTCCTCTGTAGATTACTCGGTACATTACTGTTAAATCATTATTAAATTTGTGGCTCTAACATTGATTACATGAATTTATTGAAATTATGGTATATATTAATACTTAAGCAACAAACCACTTTAAATTATTTACAGTTTGGGGACTTTTAAAGCTGTTAGTTTGTATGTAACAGCTTTTATCACCTTAAATCGAAGCAATATTTCTTTAGCAACATTCGCATAGTGTCAAATTGGAACATCTGAAGAAATGGAATTCTAGCAGTCTCCCCATATACCTTTATCCCCATATATTAATGAAAGAGAAATGGGAGGTATATAAGCAGACCACTATAAATAATTGCAGACCATACACACACATCACATGAAGACACACACACAAACATACACACACTATATAAGTACAAATTTCTATACATGCTATTGATGATTCTATTAGGAAAAAGAAAAAAGCAGTCTTACCTGATTAGTGTCAGAAGTCCCAATAGGAATGGTATGTAAGTATATAAGGGCGTATGTACAGCCCTTACTGTACTACTTACAAACCTCCCCTTTGACATAAAGGAAGCACATCCGCTTTCTGCCACTTCTGTCCAATTGTTGAAATTATTGAAATTCTGGATCCAGACCCGTTTTTTGTAACGCAGTTCTCGTGCATGTGCCACTTATCAAAAAGTGGTGTTTTCTAAGATCGCAAAAAACTCCCCCCTTGTAGTAAGTTTGGATTCAATGCAATAAGTCTTCTGGCAAGTAACTATTAACTGACAATAGTAACTTAGTATTACAATCATAATGTAAGTTTAAATGTGTCACAAGTATTCAAGACAACTATGAAACCAAAACCAACAAATGCTGATGATCTGCAATATTCCAATTTTTGTATAGTATAAAATAGGCAAGTTCCCCCTAAAATCATTTTGTTTTCAGTAATATTGAAAGTGTCATCTCCAAATAGTAAAAATAAAAAATTTCATTCATCAAGTAATATAGCAATACTTTCATATTAAGGTAAATCCTTTTCTTGTATTCTAGTAAACAGCTGACAAGTTTCAGCATCTGCTTGGATTACTAGGCTGAGGTTGTATTGTGACTTTCACCTTACCAAAATCCATATTTAATCTCATAAAAATAATAATAATAATTAATAATGGACCGGATTCAGACCCCCGCATGCTTTCCGTGCGTGCGGGGGTCTGAAATTACGCGAGACAGATGGGAGTGCACACCCCCTGTCACTCCCCTCTGTCGTGTGGGCTTTATGGCATCTTACGCTGCCATAAGCCTGCCTTAAATTCGGCGTGAGGATCAATGGTCCGCACAACCGCTGATCCGCTACAGTGGGGGAGCCCCCTCCCACACTGTACACTTTACATGCTTCCTCCCGCTCGCTTTAGTGGGCGGAAGGGAAGCACATCCCATTTCCTCGGAATTGGTCTCGGAAGGAACAAAGTTCCATCCGATTGCTGCAACGCTAGTAATCACTATAGTAATCCTAGCGTAACATCTGGAGGGCGCATGCGTACATAAATCACCTGACGGTATTAAATACAATATCATCATTCACTTTGGTTCTCCAGGAATGTCATTAGAAAGTACACACATCATTTCTGGATCTGATTATATTACCAGAATAATGATGTAAAAGAAATAACCCTTGTAATACGTTTATTTGCCATAACCTTTGGCTCTTCCTTTCTTTGTGATCTCAAGGCATCTTACCACAGATCTCTGTTTCTGATCTTTTATATGTGTGTATAGCCCAAGATTACTCTGCCAATAGTTTTAATTTTCATAAGACAGCAATCTCTTTTGGGTGTCTTTTAACTATTTCATTATTAGAAGTAAAAGTAAAGTGTGGAGATTTTGGTTAACTCATGAAGTGATGGTCATATAATAAAGTTGTTGTAAATAATAGTGTAGACAAATTTTAAGTAGGTTTTGGAATTTGGTATTCTTGTTTGAAGAGGTGAGTTTTGAGGGAGCCCTTGAAAGTTTGGAGAGTAGAGGATAGTCTTAGAGGGTGAGGAAGGTTGTTCCAGAGAGTGGGTGCAGCCTGGGAGAAGTCCTGTAACCGGGAATCAGAGCATTTGTTTAGTGTGGAGGAGAGCTGTATGTCCTGTGAGGATCTGAGAGCACGAGCTGGGATATATCTTGATATGAGTGAGGATATGTATGCAGGTGCAGTCATATTGATGGCCTTGTAGGTTAGCAAAAGGATCTTGTACAATAGGTAACCAATGTAGAGAATAACAGAGTGGAGAAGCTCTTGAAGAGTATTTGGCAAGGAAAACCATTCTAGCTGCTGCATGTACTATAGACTGTAGTGGGGTAATTCTATAATGTGGGAGTCCAATAAGGAGAGTGTTACAATAATCAATGCGGGAGTGCATGAATGAGAGTTTTTGCAGTGTCTTGAGTGAGATATTTGCGTATTTTGAAAATGTTTTTTAGATGTATGTAGCAGGATTTAGAGACAGATTGTATGTGGGTAACAAAGGACAGTTCAAAGTCAAGGGTAACACCTAAGCACCGAGCTTTAGGAGTAGGGATTATTTCAGTGTTGTCAACAGAGATAGAGAGGCCAGGTGGGTAGCTTTTATTCACAGGTGGAAATATTATTAGTTCAGTTATAGATAGATTAAGTTTGAGATGACGGGACAGAGAGGCAATCAGTGACACGGGCCAACACAGTAGGTGAGAGATCAGGGGTGGATAGGTAGATTTGCGTATTATCTGCATAGAGATGATACTGAAATCCAAATGACTTTATTAGCTCTCTAAGTGAAGTTGTATAAATAGAGAATAGCAACGGACCCAACACTGAGCCTTGCAGTACTCCAACAGATAGAGGAAGAGCAGGGAATGTGGATCCAGAAAAGCGAACACTAAAAAAACGATTAGATAAGTAGGATGTGAACCAGGAAAGAGCTGTGTCCCGAATACCCAGCAATTGTAACATTTGTATAAGAAGAGAGTGGTCAACAGTATCAAAAGCAGCAGAAAGATCCAGTAGTATTAGAAGCGAGTAGTGTCCTTTAGATTTTGTTGACCACCTTGGTCAGTGCCGTTTAGGTTAAGTACCAGGAATGAAAGCCTGACTGAAGAGGATCTAGAATAATGTGTGCGGAGAGGAAGGGAGTGCGGTGTGTATAGTCTCTGAAGCAACTTTGAGGAGCATGGGATCTTGGAAACAATAGAGTTGGGGTCAGAATTTTGTGTATTCAGAATTTGAGTGATTAGAGCATGCTTAAATAAAGACTGAAGGATACCAGCAGAGAGAGAGAGAGATTGCAGATTATAGTTAGCATTTGAATAAGCACAGGAGACCGACATTGACTTACTTGTGAAGGTACAGGATCAAGAGGAGAGGTAGCAGAGTAGGAAGATAAGAAAAGAGCAGATGCTTCCTCTTCATCTATGTGTAGGAATGAGGACATGATGCCAGAGTGCTTAGGAATGGTGTTGAGCAGTATGTTAGTTGATGAGGCGTTTGAGGATGACAATTCCTGTCTGTTCTTGTCAATGTTGTCCTTAAAGTACAATGCAAGATCTTGGGCACAGATGGAAGTTGGTGGATTTTGCACAGGAGGGCTCAGAAAGGGAGTTAAATGTACGAATGAGACATTTGGGGTTAGAAGCCTGAGTATAAATGAGATTTTGAAAGTAGGATTGTTTGGCATTGTCCAGAGCATTTCGATAAGTGTGATAAGTGTAAGTTAAAAAGTCTCGGGGAGCACAAGATATGCGCCAGTGACGCTCTGCTTTGTGGGACCATTTTCTAAGTGTGCTATGGATGATGTTGTGCTTTGGATGACATTGAGGTTGTCGGGGGTGTATGAGGGGTAGCTGGAGCGACTTTATCAAGGGCATCTGCTAGGGTTTTGTTAAGGTGAGATACTGCCCTATCAGGAGAGTGGAAATTAGGAACTGTAGAAAGAAGTTGTTGCACAGATTGAGAAAGTTGATTAATATTAATGGCATTAAGATTTCTACAGGTGTGAGTAGGTTTTGAAGTATTAGATAAATTTAAATACACAGGTTTTGTAGTATTAGACATCACAGTAGTAGAAAAAAACAGAAAACAGCGCTCAGGGTATAATTATATATAAGATAAATTGCATTTATTAAAAATATATATTAAAATACGGTTGCAAAACAAATATTGTTTTCCTAGTAATCTGTTGGTTGTTGATCAGACAGCCACAGATTTATAGGATTATACACAAGACAAGTGCCTCAGAAAATAATTGTGAATTAGCAGTAAATCATCCTCTCCTTTCATAGAGGCATAGAGGAAACTACTTAATTACTAAACTTGTGAAGTATTGAGTGTCCAGAAATTCCTCTCCTTTGCCCAGATAGTACTATTTGTTGTTTGGAAGGAGCATTCAACTCAACTTCGTTGTGATTGCCCAGCTAATTGAAAATTAAAAATAGTCCAGACTAGTTGTCCCTCAGACCTTCCTATACGACCCAGACAAAGTCTGGAATCCTCTGGTGTTCATATAGATGATAATTGGATGGGAAGGGCTTAGGCAGACAAGAATGATAGAAAGCAAGTAACTACGTTACTATGGGTGATATCGACAGTTGAGGCTGGTGCAAAGAGGGAGACAATTGGCAGTGATGCTATGGGTTACCTCAGCGGTTATTTGGAATCCTAACCGCATGTGTGTTCGAGGTGTAGCGGTCGGCGGGACCGTATCAGCAGTTCCACTTCTGCGGCGGCCACAATAGGCAGGAGTCCCGAGCAGAAAGGTCAGCAGCCTGACTGAGGAGGCCGGATCTAATGCGGTGGTTCACTGTGCTGGCCGCAGCTGATCGCGGCTACTGTCGAGCACCGCCGTGTCTGTAGCTACTCATTACAGCAGAAGGTGGAAGGAGATCCTATGCTGGCCTCGACTCAACACTGCAGAGGCGCAGCGGTAAACTGTGGTGGGAACGTCCAATAATAAATCCCGCAGTTCACTTAGCAATGGTGTGCAATTGTGAAGTTTTCATTAGTGCCCGCAGCTAACTTCAACAAAGTGTGAGGCAAAAGTCACTTGGTAAAAAGAGCCTTGACGCGTTTCATCACCTCTTAGGGTGATTTCCTCAGAAGGTAAAAAAGTTCCCTGGCAGGAAGGTGCCTTTTTAAAGAGAATAGATTGGGTCAGCTGCGATTTTCTTCATTAACCGATTGGTTGCTGACCCAAAATTTGCCACACTATTAGCATACTAAAAAACGATTTTACAAACAAGTACATACATATCATATAGGGGAAATATTTAGCAAGCATGGGAACAAATTAACAATTTAATAGATAGAAGATTTACTTTAGAAAAGATGTTCAATATATTCAATAGCATAAATTGATAGCTAGAACCCAAATTACTGTAAAAGAGAAAATAGCAGAAAAAAATCTATCTCATGGTATAAAATATTTTCATTGTCAATAACGAAACAATTACACCATGTGTTAGCATTTTTATATATCCACAAACCACAAATACTCAAAAATATATATATTATAAGGATATATACTTTTACAAATATGAAAAGTATATATCTTAAGACAAAAATACTAAAAGTGATTAAGCTCAATAGATTCATTCAGCCCAGAGGGAGTCATAGTGTCTAGTTGGAAAATCCAAAATGCTTCCCTCTGGGCCAATCTGGTGAACTGGTTACCCCCTCTAGCAGTTTTCTGAGCCAATTCAATACC
>WWET01007173.1:25725-39673 GCA_011038615.1 Limnodynastes dumerilii
CTAGCTCCCCCCGCCCACCTACACTAACCTGAATGTAGGGACGCTGGGGGACGTCCCCTCCAGCGTCCCTACGGCGCTGCTACGGACGTGTCTGCCCGGCGCATGCGCAGATCGGCTGAAAAGCCGATCTTACGCTTACGGCCGCCTCCCTAGCGACGGCGAGCGTAGGTCTGGATCAGGCCCTATGTGTATTTTGGATGGTATTCACGATTAAAAAGCAGCTGCTTTTTAAGTACGGTATTTTCCAAAATGACCTACTACGCATGCATAGTAGGTCATTTACGCAATCTACGTACCATTTAGGTACATAGATTGAGTATGTGAGGTCTTTAAAGACCGCACATACTTTAAGAAATAGAGAGATGCGTGCCACAGATTTAAGAAGAGTGCGTGGTGGGAGGTATGATAAGGAGCCAGGGAGGGCGGGGTAGGGGAAAAAACATTTGTATTTTGCTTCTTAAGGATAATAAGAATGGGAAGTTAGGAAAGCCCTAGGGCATTATCAAGTGTCCTTGGCGGGGAAAACAGAGGAGAGAGCTTTAGGATAGGTGCAGCTACAAGCTTTCCTAAGTGTGAATACGATCCTTTGTGCACAATAACCATTAATTGAATTAAGTCCTAAGGATCAAATACATTTTAAGCTAAAATTCATCAAAGAAATACTATATTTGTAAATTTTAACTGCCTTTTGTTCATTGTTCGTTTGTAACACTAGTAAATATGTGAATATGTCATAGCCAGGGCTGGTGCTAGGGTGTTCGATATAAATATCCACACACCTGTTTAACAATTTAGTGTTTAACACCAGTGACCATTTTACATTATATACATTATCCTTGTAAATGTTAAAAAAATATAGAACACAATCTTGTAATCACAATAAAAGAAAGCAAATCCTAGTCACAATAATTTCATTTAGACAATCTACGTTGCAACAAGTAACCTAGATTACGTTACAGAATTACTGCGCATGAGCAGTAGAGCATATCGGAAAACTCTGCATATGGCCCAATATAACAGGTTAAGAAATAAATAAAATAAAAAATGAAACTTCTAGTAATACCATAGCCCGTATTCAGAGTACCGGACGTATAACATATACGGTCGGTGTTTAGCAATTTTTACCACTGCGCATGCGTAGTAATTCTTTAACATAATCTACATATGTTTTTCTAACGTAGATCTATGTAAGAAAAATAAACCTAGATTACATTAAAAAATGACTACGCATGCGCAGTAGTAAAAATCGCTAAACACCGGACGTATATGTTATACGTCCGGCACTCTGAATATGGGTCTATATTAGAACTGCAGCACTGAACATATTTATAGGATGCTTTGATCATTGTCCTTGAAAAATTTTTTAGAAACCACTGCTGAGAAAAATGTCATCCTTGTGCTAAGGATGCAGCTGAAAAAAGTCACCTCATTTCACGCTATTCATAAAAGGCGTTTCTGTGATGGTAAAAGAAGAATTTTAGTAAAAGAAAAGGCCAAGAGTAGAAAGGAATTTGGAGTGGAAGGTTGATGAAATCAAAGCCTAGTTTCTGTGGTTGTGTGAGGCAGGAATTATCTCATTCCCTTCGCGTGTGTTTGACTGTGATCCTCCACTCAAGTATGTGATTGGATTTGAGCTCAACAAAAACCTTAAATTACACACCTATTGTGCCCCAGCTAAGCTGAGCATCACAGTGGCAAGCAAAGCTCCTGGCTGCTCTTTTTGGCTGAGTTCGATCTGATTTCCCCCTATCATCCACAGACTGATGAATGACTAATAGGATTAGAGAGCCTTGTCTTAGAAAAATGTTGTATTTGTCAGATTTGGTACATTCACAAAAGGTCCAGAATGATGGATAGGTGCACTATAATACAGTGACATATGTTGAACGTGAACTTGGCATAAGATACTGTTTTAGCAGCAAACCTTTGTGCTTCCTTTTGAAGGAGCAATATATACCTTTTGACATTTCTTTTTTGTAAAATCTGTTGTTAGTATTCAGTTTCTAGCGAAGGTTGGTCAGTTATAAAATTCATAGACGCAGATCAAAGGTTGGGAACATACCAGTAAAATCTTCATGTACAAGAAAGAGGATAATTGAAAGGTTTCATTAAAATTAATTAGATAAAATAAAAGAAACATACTGCTTTCTATCACAGTGATTAGTTTTTTATTATTTTTTTTTTTACTATATTTATCAGAAAGTCTCAGATAGCAAGCTACTGTATGTATGTATGTATGTATAGTTTAAATCTTCATGATACATTCTGTTAAAGTACTTACTTAATACTAATATAATTAAGCTTCAAAAAAACTGGACTTCCTTTGTATATATTTTTTTTTCATTTTCAGTTTTGTATACAATTTCCTGCAATGCTTTGGTCAAAATGTAAATGCGCATATTACCATCTATTACGGTTCCTACTCTTTATTAAAACCAACACTATTAAGAATTATTGTATATAAGCGCTGTATACTTTTCTTTATATATCTATTATGGTAGCCAAACATCCCAGATTTTTATGGGGTACGCATAGAAATCTACAATGTAAATTTGTGCAAATTGCATTGCAACCAAATCTTCACTGTAAATTGAATAGAGCCCAAAGAGACCAATCCTGAGAGACACATATTTGTTTATTTGTTATTGTTACTTATTGTATTATATTTTATACTTTTCTGACAATCTAATAAACAGTTAATCGTGTAAATCATACATAATAACGTTCCTGATCTACCAATCAGTATCCAGATATATTTCCATATTACGCAGTGTATGGTCAGCTTCATGAGTTAAAATCCTCTGTGTACATCATAGGGTGTACACCCTAGCATATTAACACTAGATTCTAATATTATTGCATATGCATGAAAGTTAGGAGCAAATCAAAATAAAAAATGAAAATTGTGCTTAGAAAAATACTGTTAGTGGTGGTGGTGAGGGCTAAGCCATACCTCACAACTGTCCCGATTTCAGCGGGACAGTCCCACTTTCAGGGGACTGTTCCGCCCGCCCCAAAAAATTTTCTTTTCTTTTTTTTTTTCCCCCCCCAAAAAATTTTTTTTTTTTTTTTTTTTTTTTTTTAAAGCCGGACTCTGCAGAGCACAGGACACGTAATTCAGGGCTCCAACGGGAGCCCTTTAGGAGTTTTGGTCCTACAGGGCTCCCATTGGAGCCCTGTATTACGTGTCCTGTGCTATATCACGTGGCTGCAGAGCAGACGCCGCCGGACAGAGGAAGAGGGAAGACGTGCAAGCACCGCGCAGGAAGGAAGACTTCAAAGGTAAGTAAATAATTTAATAGGATCTGATGAGACTGGCATTAAGGGGACAGATGGAGGCTGGCATTAAGGTGGCAGATGGAGGCTGGCATTAAGGGGGCAGATGGAGGCTGGCAATAAGAGGGCAGATGGAGGCTGGCAATAAGTGGCAGGTGGAGGCTAGCATTAAGGGGGCAGGTATAGGCTGGCATTAAGGGGTTAGTTGGAGGCTGACATAAAGAGTGGATTCTGGCATTAAGTGGGCAGGTGGAGGATGGAAAATAGTGGGAAAATGGAGACTGGCATTAAGGGGGCAGATAGAGGCTGGCATTAAGGTGGCAGATGGAGGCTGGCATTAAGGGGGCTGGTGGAGGCTGGCATTAAGGGGGCAGGTGGAGGCTGGCATTAAGGGGGCAGATGGAGGCTGGCAATAAGGGGGTAGATGGAGGCTGGCAATAAGGGGGCAGATGGAGGCTGGCTTTGTAAGTTGGGGGCAGACATGGAGGCGGCAATAATAATAAGGGGCAGACATATGGAGGCTGGACATAGTATGGGGCAGACATGGAGGCTGGCCATAATAACAAGGGGCAGACATGAAGGCTGGCCATAATAACAAGGGGCAGACATTTAAATGAAAGCTGTCCAGCTATGTGTGTCATCAACAAAAAAAGACAGTATTTTCCTGTATGCAAAAACAAACCCCAAGCCTAATAACCATAACTTAGAAAGGGGCGCTATGCCCTTTTTGTCCTATAGTTAGTTAATTGCACCATGTCCTATAGTGAATCAGGTCACTAGGTCCTTGGTTAGAAAAAAAACAGTAGGTAGGGGGCTAGGCCCATGTTAATTAGGGGGCACTAAGCCCAGTAAAAGTGTATATACTAGACCCTGGTTTGTGGGTACTAGGCCCATTAATAACACGGGTGTTAGGCTCTATAGTAAAAGGGTACATGAAAGTGTAAGTAAGTGATTACTGTGCTGATGTACTGAAGAACAGACACAGCTGCTGTAGTAACACCATCCTCTCAAAGTAAGACATACCTGTCTAATGTCTTAGCACATTATTTTAAGCTAAAAGAGAATTATTTAATATTGCAACTTAATTGCTTAGATCTTAGATATATTTTCCCCTCCTTTCTGTGACATTTGTTCTGGTAAATTATTATTTTATTTTTGGCTAGCTACTCTTGATATTAAAAACCTTCAAGAAAACAGTCCTGATCCAGAATTCCGTGCAACACCAGACTTATGCATGTTGCGACACAGGGGCTGGCTGGCAAATTTTAGACTGGGGGCAAGCCCAAAGCAGTGGCCCATAAGTAACGGCACATCCTCGGGGTTATCACATATTTAATTGGGGATTCAGGGGCTGATTCAGAGATACGATTTCCATGGAACTTAGGAGCGTATATTTAGGATCTTAGAAAATTTGCATTACTGCGCATGCGTAGTAATAGTGCAACGCCGTCTACGTAGCGGTTAGGAGCGTAAATTCGCTAAGAGCGTAAGTTTGAATCGATCGCAAGCACTTAAGATCTTAAGTGCTGCGAAAGTTTAAGATCTTAAGGATTTGCATGGAAATGGGCGGGGGGAGGCAGGGAAATGAGGGAAAGTGGGCGCGGGCTGACACTTAGGATCTTAAATGAACGCTACTACGTCACTTAAGATCTTAAATGACAGCGCAGAGTTAGGGTTAGTCAATGGTGGTCTAAGTTTAAGATCCACCGCTGTTTGCAAGGGGAGTGACTGTTTATGCAGTGGGCTGGAACATGGTAAGATCTTAGCTAAGGTGCGTATATTTGCGATCTTTTTGCAATCGCATCTCTGAATCACCCCCTCAGTGTATAGACAGCACACTTAGTAACAGAGGTGGTACAAGGTTTTGTGGGGCCCTAGGTGGAAAAATTAAAAGAGGCCCCATCAAACAGTATTTTTTTAGTTTGTTTTTTTTAATTTGGTGAAATTTTTGTCTTCTACAATTCTAGCAATTACACACCAATTGCTTTGTCAAAGAAAATTACTTTAAAAAAAAACAACATTACTGCTATACACCAAGCAACTGCTGTGTAATGTGTATGATGTAACATTACTGCTATACACCAAGCAACTGCTGTGTAATGTGTATGATGTACATTACTGTTATACACCAAGCAACTGCTGTGTAATGTGTATGATGTAACATTACTGCTATACACCAAGCAACTGCTGTGTTATGTGTATGATCTAACATTACTGCTATACACCAAGCAACTGCTGTGTAATGTGTATGATGTAACATTACTGCTATACACCAAACAACTGCTGTGTAATGTGTATGAGAACAATAGCTAAGCGTATACATCAAGGGTCAGCGCTACCAAAGTACAGCAGCTAGTGGCCAATAATGGGGACACCACCCGACCCTACCCTCCTTTGTTTAAAACAAAGCCGTTTTCTCCTTCTCTCTGGTTGCTGGCCAGCAGTTCGTGTTTCGTGTTTATATGCAGGAGATGAAGGAGAAAACGGCAGATGATACAGATATCCTGCATGTGTGACCAATCAGTGATCACACACATGCAGGCATCGCTATTGCCGGCTTCTCATAGAAGGGACACAGGGGGAGGAGTGCTGACTGCTGGCCCAGCCACTAAACTCCCCAGTCCATGGATAGGATGTGGGAGCCTCTGTGTGGGCTGGGGAGTTTGGTTGCTGGGTAACCAGCTAGAAACAGGTTTTGATCCTTCTAAAGCTATTTTTGTGAATAACGCGGCCGCATCATTCACAAAAATACAGCGGTATTAGAAGGATCAAACCCTTCTCTGTTAACTCCCCAGTGCAAACTTGGTTGGTGGCAAGCTGGCCCTAAACAACAGCTGGCGGTGCGGCCCAGGGGGCACATGCCACCCTGCCCCCTGGCCCAGCCCGCCACTGTTGCGACAGCACTGCGCGTGACCCGGGCACAAGTTCTGCAATTCCATATAACAGGAGATCCGTACGACGGGGCCTGCCTTGCTGTCATCATGCCTAAACCCCACATGGGCACCCACATGCTAAATAAGACATGGGTGCAGCATTTGGCACTTACATATGGATCTGAGTGTACTTAAGCTGATCAATGTGTGGAAGTTAAGTTAGGCTTATAACCGCGGATCTGCAATGTATCCTATACATTAGCAAGGAATGACATCCTCCTCCGTACGGAGTTCCAGACCCCAGTATGTATGTAACATGTGTGGAAGTATGGATTGCTGCTTTCACATCACCAACTCTGAAAAACCCGGGTTTTTAGACCCGGGTTTTTCCGGGAAAGAAATGCAGGGTCAAAAAAAAGACACCTTTTTAAACACCAAAACCCGGGAAAGTACTGGGTCAGACCCTTTCACATTACCAATGAATTTCCCGGGTCTGCCCTGTCTAGCAACTGTCAATCGTTGTAGAAATTAGCTCTTATTGGCTTCTTCACATGTGCTTTTACAGTAAATGTCATTGTTTTAATGGACTTGAAATTAATGCAGAAATGGCAACATTGATTTTGACACTTGAAGTATTGATTTAAAAAGGCATGCTGGTACTTGTGGTTCTCCAAGCACTAGCATGCCCTGGCATCTTCGGGCATGCTGATGATTGTAGCACTACAAGCATCCGCATGCCCTATACTTTGCAAATGTTTTTTTTTTGTGAGAACCAATGCTACAAACAGATTTGTTTACTGTTGCCATAGCAACAGTAGACAAATCTCACCAATTGGGAGGCAATGTGAAAAACCCGGGTTGCAAAACAACCCCGGACCTTTCACATCACCACCCTTCCTGGGTAGAACCCACATTGATTTTGACATTTGAAGTATTGATTTAAAAAGGCATGCTGGTACTTGTGGTTCTCCAAGCACTAGCATGCCCTGGCATCCTCGGGCATGCTGATGATTGTAGCACTACAAGCATCAGCATGCCCTATACTTTGCAAATGTTTTTTTTGTGAGAACCAATGCTACAAACAGATTTATTTACTGTTGCCATAGCAACAGTAGACAAATCTCACCAATTGGGAGGCAATGTGAAAAACCCGGGGAGGCAATGTGAAAAACCCGGGTTGCAAAACAACCCTGGACCTTTCACATCACCACCCTTTCTGGGTAGGACCCGGGAAAAACCCTTCTTTTTTCCCAGGTCGACGGAAGTACACCTTTCACATCACCACCAAATACCTGGGATTTTGCGTGGTGATGTGAAAGGGGTATCAGTCAAAAAGCTCTGTGCATTTTTTAATTTGTCATTAGAACGTAGTATGTATTATAAAAATAATATAAAGGTCACTATTATACTTGTATTATATGAATGCCAGTCATGGCCGGCTAGAGGCATAGACCAACCAGGTTATCGCATGGAGTGCAGCACATTATAGTCCCTGGGTAGGTGTGGTCCGTTTGCAGTCTGCAGTCCCTGGTTAGAACTTCTCATTTCCGAAATAGGGACATACGAAAGTTCCTTTTCGGCTGTCCCTATTTCGAATATTTGCTAGTATAATTTTTTTTTAGAATGGGTATGTTGATTCTCATTCAGAAATACCGCCGCTGCCGATATCCCTTCACCACCGCTACCGCTGGACCACAGGGAAAGGTGAGTAACCTCTCCAGGCTGCAGTGTAGGGCGGGTTAAGGTCAGACTACACGGGAGGGAGGGTTAGGGTCAGGCTGCGGGAGATGGAGGGTTAGGGTCAGGCTGCAGGGAAGGGAGAATTAGGGTCAGGCTGCAGGAGATGGTGGGTTAAGGTCAGGCTGCCAGGAAGAGAGGGTTAGGGTCAGGCTGCGGGGAAGGGAGGGGTAGGTTTAGGGTAATGATAGGGGAGGGTTAGGATTAGAATTAGGGAAAGGATTAAGGTACTTCTTTTACTTACTTTTCAGAGCACCGAAAGCTTGGTGCTCTGTGGATCGATTGCTATGCCTCATCGAGCCATATGCAATCGAAATCCCAGCCAGTTCGAAATAGGGCCGTTCTAAGCGGAGACCCACACTCGTGTAGTCTGAGATCAATTTTTCATATGTAATGGATATAAAGGAATGAGCCCAATAGTGAAATAGCCATAGCCATGTATAGGTATAGCCATGTATCTTAAACTTCTTACAGCACAGAGGCACTTCTACCTGGCTGGGTATTAGCCCTGGAGAGGGCAAGTTATATAAAAGTATGAGCAAATGTTCCTCTTGTACATTATGTAATGTACCTCCATATGCGGGATTGTGCAGTATCTTATACTGTGTGTATTAACATGAATCCTTATCCTTATTATGAAATAGAAAAAAACAACAACAAAATTGATAATGAGGCACAAACGATAATAATGAAATATACTTTTTATGCAGTTCATGAAGTTGTTGGGTTGTGTTTATGTATTTTTGGCACTGGATATACCGTATATACTCGAGTATAAGACAAGTTTTTCAGCACATTTTTTATGCTGAAAAAGCCCCCCTCGGCTAATACTTGAGTGATGAAAAAAAAAATGGATCCTACATTTAACTTACCTTTGCTGTCCCTCCGGCGGTCCCTGCATCTTTGTGCAGCACGCCACGCGAGGGAGAGAGCCAGAGGCACAGCTGCAGGGAGAGCCTGACACAGACGCAGGAACCGCCAGAGGGACAGACTTTCCCTCCTTTCCTTCTGCTGTCCCTCCGGCGGTCCCTGTGGCTGTGTCAGGCTCTCCCCGCAGCTCTGCCTCCGGCTGTCTCCCACGCGGTCCGCGCTGAACAATGTAGTTGAGGTGACCTTAGGTCACCCAACGTCTTTGTACAGTGTGCGACCCGAGGGAGAGAGCCAGAGGCACAGCTGCACTCACAACCACACTCTGTATTGACTCATGATGTATTTGTATATAGTAATCATATCTCCTCTTAGACACCTCTTTTCTAAATATGTCTAAACTGGCTAGCCTTTCCTCATAGTTCAATAACTCCATACCCTTTATCAATTTTGTCGCCCTTCTCTGAACTCTTTCTAGTTCCAAGATGTCTTTTTTATGGATTGGTGTCCAGAACTGAACTGCATATTCGAGATGAGGCCTTACCAATGATTTATATAGTGGAAAAATTACACAGTCTTCCCTTGCATCTATGCCCCTTTTTATGCATGCTAGTACTTTATTGGCCATTGCAGCTGCTGCTTGAGATTGAGCACTATTGCTAAGTCTATTGTCCACAAGCACTCCCAAATCCTTCTCCATTAAAAATTCTCATAAATTTACCCCATTTAATTTATAGATTGCATGCTTGTTTTTGATCCCTAAATGCATAATCTTACATTTATCTATGTTAAACCTCATCTTCTATTTGGCCGCCTAATCCTCCAGTTTATTTAAGTCCATCTGCCGACATGCTACATCTTGCTCAGATTCTATTACCTTACATAGTTTAGTGTCATCTGCAAAAATGGAAACCTTGCTCTCTAAACCATCACCAAGGTCATTAATAAGTATATTAAAAAGGAGTGGTCCCAGCACAGAACCTTGAGGTACACTGCTCAAAACTTTTGAACAATTAGAAAAAGTTCCATTTATCACAACTCTCTGTTCCCTATTCTCCAATCAGTTTTTGATCCAAGTACAAATGTTGTTTCCTAGACCCAGTTCCCTTATTTTGTTGACCAATCTATTGTGTGCCACTGTATCAAAGGTACATGACCTATCTTACACAAATCCATGCTGATTCCCACTAATAATCTTTTGCACATCAAGAAATCCTGTATGTTATCCCTTATTATACCTTCCAGAAGTTTCCCAACTATTGATGTCAGACTTACAGGTCTATAATTACCCGGTTGTGATCTTATTCCCTTTTTAAACAACGGCACTACATCTGCTATACGCCAGTCCCTTGGTACAAAGCCTGATGAAATTGAGTCTATGAAAATTAAAAACAACAGTCTAGCAATTTCTGAAGGTAGCTTCATAAGAACCCTTGGGTGTATGCCATCAGAGCCTGGAGCTTTATTTATCTTAATTTTCTTCAACCGCCGTTCTGCTGCTGGCCGGAGAGTACGTGCTGACTGATGGCATCGGAGCTGTGAGCGGAGGAGGGATGAGAGAGAGGGGGAGGGTGTGCCACACCTGTCACCTCAGAGGGGGGTGATTGGGTTTGTAAGGGGTACTGTGTTGGAGTAGCAGGGGGGATGGGGTATTATGTGGTTCTGGGGTTGCAGGAAGTATTATGGAGGGCTGTGGTCACAAGGGGTAATATGCAGGGCTGGGATTGTAGGGGGTATTATAGAGGACTGGGGTTGCAGGGGGTATTATTCAGGGCAGGGGTTGCAGGGGTTATTATGCAGGGCTGGGGTTTCAGGGGATATTATGCAGGGCTAGGATTGAAAGGGATATTATGGAGGGCTGGGGTTGCAGGGGTATTATGGAGGGCTGGGGTTGCAGAGGAATTATGGAGGGCAGGGACTGCAAAGAGAGGGGGATTTGTTCTGGAGTTGTGCTGGAGTTGCAAAGAGGGGACTGTGCCAAAATTTTAGGGTAGGGGGTTCTGGGGTTGCATGTGGGATTATGAAGTTCTGAGGCTGCAAGGGGGTGGTGGATAGATAGGTTGGAATTTCAAATGAGTTCTGACCTGGGGTTGAAGGACTGGGGTTGTAGGGGGGTTTTCTATTGAAGACTGGGGTTGTAGGGAGGGTCTATGGATGGCTGTGGTGGGCCTATAGAGGGCTAGGGTTATGGGGGGATCAGTCTATGGAAGGCTGGGGTTGCAAATTTGAGAACTAGGGGGTTCTGGAATGTGTTTGTAGGGAATTTAGGGGGGAGACAAAGAGAAGCTGAGTATTTTTTGGGCGATGCTGTGAGGCTTGGGGATGCAGGAGGGACTATTGAGGGCTCTTTTGTAGCTTGGAGTATATATACTTCTAGGATATATGGGCCTGATCCAGAGCAACGCTCGCAAGCGAGCGTACGCTCATCGTAAGTGAATTTTCGTCTAAAAATTCGCAATGCGCATGCCCAGTATGACAGCTTCCGGTCGCCCGAGCGTCATGAGCGAATAGCGGGCGTATCGTTAGCGTATTTTTCGCTCGCTGGGCGTATTTTTTTTACGATGGTCGGCTGGGCGCCCGTTTTACTACTGGGAGGCGGGGATAGCCATTTAAATTGTACAGTATGGGCGTGCTAAGCGTATTTTCTCAGCGTATTCTCTGCGAATTTTCGTACGGCCGACGGTCGTACCCAGTGTAGGGTATAGCCGCCGTAAGCAGGGACTTTACTATGGGAGTGCTAGGGGCGTGTAGGTTGATACGACGAGCGTACGTTCGCATTCGCCCGTCGTGCGAATTTTCGTAGCGCTGGATCAGGCCCTATGAGAGTATGTTGTAGGAATGTAAGGGAGGTATACTGGGGCTGCTGGAAGGAGGAGACTAGAGGGGTGAGCTGCATTTGGTGATGAAGTACGAGTAGGTTCTATTATCTATAAATTAAAGCCATTCTGCTTCTCACCATTATACACATGCACAGTAGCATACACACCATTGGGATGCTACTGCACATGACAATTTGCAAGGAGCAGAATAGATCCTGCCTGGGTGCCCCACTTTCTCCTCCTTTCACTTTCTCCTTTCACTCCCTCCCCCTGTCTGTCTCTTCCTTCACTCTTACCAGCTGAGCTCTGTCTCCTTCTTGAGCAGACCCACACCTGCCCCTGCTAGAACAAGCCTCCAGGGGATACTGGTGAGGCTGGAGACACACGATGGAGGATACTGGGAGGTTGCAGAGACATGAATGGGGAATACTGGGGGGGCTGGAAACACATGATGGGGAATACTGGGAGGCTGCAGACACAGGATGAGGGATACTGGGGAGGGTGGAGACACATGATGGGGGATACTGGGAGACTGCAGACACATAATGGGAATACTATGGAGGCTGGAGAAACATGGATGGGGAATGTGTTTTCCCACCATTTTGACCGGCCTTTGACTAGCAAAATGATAAAATAGTCACCAATATGGTAATATCCTATTAAAAAATTGATGGCTATATATATATTTTTTACCCCAGGATCAGCAATGAAGAGTGACTGCCCACTATGTGTACCTGGTGCATAGTGGGCAGGTGCATCCATGCTAATCCTACAGTAAGAGTCTAAGTAAGCCCTAATATAGGATTCTGCTTCATGCACCCACCTATTTTACATACTATGGGTGCATAAGATTTAAGGCAGGAGCATGAATTTGGAAGATCTGTGCATGCACAAACATTTTGTGCGAATGGCCTTAAGTGTGTGCGATTATCCTTGATTCAGGGTCCAGTCTATAGTTATTACATAGAACAAAAAACAGGTTTTGAATCCTTAAAGAAAAGATCCTAGTGGCTACTTGAAAAACAGTGCACTGTCTGTTCACTCATGGTATCTAATATCTCAATAAAACACATGAATAGTTACAAGTCATGCCAATTTCTATTTATTAAATCAGCTGTAATAGCTGAGAAGCAAATCGTACAGCTCAATGGCTGTGATGTTTGTAGCGAATTTTTTCAATTGATCCCAGCAAGTTATACAAAGTATCAAACGCTATGTAGCCATTGTGTTCACAGAAATACTCAGAGTGAGAAAATCCAGCACATACAGATTATGTCAGTGGAGTGAGAATAACGCAGTGCTTTGTTAGCAGGTACAAAAAATCATGCTAGAGTCCAGACAATGAACAAGAGGAGAGGGGTGAAAGACCTAATCTAATCCAGGTAAACTGTCCCTAGTACAGACTACCAACCTCACGGTCAGGCTTCACGTATTCCACGCTGGTAACTCACCCTCCCTACACTTGGAATAGTATCTCCTGTGTGCTGGTCCTCTGGTCTGATATTCAGTTCTCCATGAGCATCTCAAGGCTTGTGGGATCAAAAAGGGGCAGGCGGGGCGCCGGTGCACGCGGCGCGTCCGTCCAAAACAGCGTCTCCAACGCGCGTTTCGCTGACGAGCTTCCACAGGGAGGGCTGAGCTCGTCAGCGAAACGCGCGTTGGAGACGCTGTTTTGGACGGACGCGCCGCGTGCACCGGCGCCCCGCCTGCCCCTTTTTGATCCCACAAGCCTTGAGATGCTCATGGAGAACTGAATATCAGACCAGAGGACCAGCACACAGGAGATACTATTCCAAGTGTAGGGAGGGTGAGTTACCAGCGTGGAATACGTGAAGCCTGACCGTGAGGTTGGTAGTCTGTACTAGGGACAGTTTACCTGGATTAGATTAGGTCTTTCACCCCTCTCCTCTTGTTCATTGTCTGGACTCTAGCATGATTTTTTGTACCTGCTAACAAAGCACTGCGTTATTCTCACTCCACTGACATAATCTGTATGTGCTGGATTTTCTCACTCTGAGTATTTCTGTGAACACAATGGCTACATAGCGTTTGATACTTTGTATAACTTGCTGGGATCAATTGAAAAAATTCGCTACAAACATCACAGCCATTGAGCTGTACGATTTGCTTCTCAGCTATTACAGCTGATTTAATAAATAGAAATTGGCATGACTTGTAACTACTCATGTGTTTTATTGAGATATTAGATACTATGAGTGAACAGACAGTGCACTGTTTTTCAAGTAGCCACTAGGATCTTTTCTTTAAGGATTCAAAACCTGTTTTTTGTTCTAGAACTGCATGGTATACAGGGGTACAGCTAGATGGTATTAGAGCCGGATGGTATACAGGGGTACAGCTAGATGGTATTAGAGC
>WWET01007173.1:41296-55455 GCA_011038615.1 Limnodynastes dumerilii
GCTCTAATACCATCTAGCTGTACCCCTGTATACCATCCGGCTCTAATACCATCTAGCTGTACCCCTGTATACCATGCAGTTCTAGAACAAAAAACAGGTTTTGAATCCTTAAAGAAAAGATCCTAGTGGCTACTTGAAAAACAGTGCACTGTCTGTTCACTCATAGTATCTAATATCTCAATAAAACACATGAGTAGTTACAAGTCATGCCAATTTCTATTTATTAAATCAGCTGTAATAGCTGAGAAGCAAATCGTACAGCTCAATGGCTGTGATGTTTGTAGCGAATTTTTTCAATTGATCCCAGCAAGTTATACAAAGTATCAAACGCTATGTAGCCATTGTGTTCACAGAAATACTCAGAGTGAGAAAATCCAGCACATACAGATTATGTCAGTGGAGTGAGAATAACGCAGTGCTTTGTTAGCAGGTACAAAAAATCATGCTAGAGTCCAGACAATGAACAAGAGGAGAGGGGTGAAAGACCTAATCTAATCCAGGTAAACTGTCCCTAGTACAGACTACCAACCTCACGGTCAGGCTTCACGTATTCCACGCTGGTAACTCACCCTCCCTACACTTGGAATAGTATCTCCTGTGTGCTGGTCCTCTGGTCTGATATTCAGTTCTCCATGAGCATCTCAAGGCTTGTGGGATCAAAAAGGGGCAGGCGGGGCGCCGGTGCACGCGGCGCGTCCGTCCAAAACAGCGTCTCCAACGCGCGTTTCGCTGACGAGCTCAGCCCTCCCTGTGGAAGCTCGTCAGCGAAACGCGCGTTGGAGACGCTGTTTTGGACGGACGCGCCGCGTGCACCGGCGCCCCGCCTGCCCCTTTTTGATCCCACAAGCCTTGAGATGCTCATGGAGAACTGAATATCAGACCAGAGGACCAGCACACAGGAGATACTATTCCAAGTGTAGGGAGGGTGAGTTACCAGCGTGGAATACGTGAAGCCTGACCGTGAGGTTGGTAGTCTGTACTAGGGACAGTTTACCTGGATTAGATTAGGTCTTTCACCCCTCTCCTCTTGTTCATTGTCTGGACTCTAGCATGATTTTTTGTACCTGCTAACAAAGCACTGCGTTATTCTCACTCCACTGACATAATCTGTATGTGCTGGATTTTCTCACTCTGAGTATTTCTGTGAACACAATGGCTACATAGCGTTTGATACTTTGTATAACTTGCTGGGATCAATTGAAAAAATTCGCTACAAACATCACAGCCATTGAGCTGTACGATTTGCTTCTCAGCTATTACAGCTGATTTAATAAATAGAAATTGGCATGACTTGTAACTACTCATGTGTTTTATTGAGATATTAGATACTATGAGTGAACAGACAGTGCACTGTTATTCAAGTAGCCACTAGGATCTTTTCTTTAAGGATTCAAAACCTGTTTTTTGTTCTATATCATTTATTGGGCTATACGGTAGCACCCCCCATTGTGGGGTAGGTCTCACTCTCCATACTATATGTGCGGCGGAACTTTTTTTGTTTTATAGTTATTACATAAATGATAGACTAATAGAGACGAAACCTGAATGAAATATGCTTTAAATTGTGCATTAAAATTCATAGATATTTTATACAGGTATTGTCTGTATATTAAAATGCCAGTGGTGGCCCATTTTTATATTATTTCACATGGTAATTACACAATATATAGCATAACATATTTTGTCTGTATTTTGTGTCATTACAGCATGGAAAAATAATAAAATGTTCCTCTAGTAAATTTTTTTTACACATAGTTTTTAAACAAGTGAGGTTAAAACACATACAAAACCTTAATAATTTTACTATAAAGTATTTAAAACAAGTCACAATTCATTCCTGCCTCTAGGGGCAGGACAAGACAATTTCCATGAGACACACATTAGGTCAAGGGTGATAGATAAGTGGAATAGCCCCCCATCTGAGGTGGTTGAGGTAACACAGTAGAACAGTTTAAACATGCTTAGGATAAATATAAGGGTGTCCTAAATCTTAAACTAAATTGAAGGTAAATAAAGTCTAGGGTCAGTATCGTTTTAAATAAACAAATGGGCAGACTAGATGTGGCTCTAATCTGCTGTCACTTTCTATGTTTCTATGTTTCTATGTACGCCAGTGGGTATGATAAAGGGTTAACCCTATTTTACGATAGTCGTATATCCGCCATAGAGGCAGAGATAGCCATGTAAAATAGGGTTATGGGCGGGGGAAGCCCCGCTACGATCAGGTATGCGGCTGTAAAAGTTAAGGTAGGAATCTGGAAACGTATGTGTCCACATTTTCTAGTGACAGCGGGGAGTGCAGGCGGTGTGCACTTGCCGCTATGAGGACGGCAGTAATGACCTCGGGCGCCCGTAGGTCTGTATCTGGCCCTATGTTACTAAGCTGGGAATCCAGCCTTGACGGAGTGGGAAGCCCCAAACTGGTGTCTTGCCTTGGGCTCATTTGGTCTAAATCTGCCTTTGGCACCATTGGAGGTGCACTATGTCTGGATTACCTAAATAACTACAGCCCCTGTTGCTGATTAAAGCCTAAGGACTTACCTCTTGCCACACACAATTTGGCGGTAATACAGCCATGGCACCAACACATCACAGGAAAGGCCTGTGCTGTGACTGGTTACCAAACTTTTAAACATAGTTTAGCATTTAACCAGATCCTTTGATGTGTGCCCTGTGCCGCTGAGCTGTTAATATCTTGCAAGACTGGTGACAAATATGAATTAAGCTGGCCATACACTAGAACGATTATCGTTTCAATTTTGCAATCATCGTTTTATCGTTCAAATTATCGTTTCAGTGTATGGTAACGATTTTGTGTCCGATCATCCAATAATCGTTGAAAAAGCAGTTTTAGACGATTATTGGATCGTTCGACATGTTTGATTTAAATCGTGCCAAACCTAACGATAAAATGTAAAATCGCACAGTGTATGGTCATTTAACGATAATCCTTACATCGTCGACGATAAATAGGTGGTGACGTTAGGACGAACGTAGGCGGCATTATGCTAATATTCCATGACTCCTTCTCCTTTCCTCTGCAGATGCATGTGAACTTTGGATATCTTGAAATGGAGCCAGACTTTGCATGTGAATTTTGGATATCTTGTAATGGAGCCTGCATGTGCATGTGTACTTTGGACTTCTTGTAATGGAGCCTGCATGTGCATCTGAGGACAGCCCGTTATGCTAATTTGGACTGCAAAATCGTCCGATAAAAATTAAATATCGACATGTGTATGGTCAAAACCGATATTTGCAGGACGATGAAATGAGATGGAAAATCAGAGGTTTTTCTTAATATCGGACGATTTTACGTGGAAAATCGTCTAGTGTATGGTGCAGATATCGTTTTTGAGTCTATAGGACTCTACATGAAAAATCGTTAGGATTATCGGGGATTTCATGCGATTTTCGATAATCGTTCTAGTGTATGGCCAGCTTAATTCATATTTGTCACCAGTCTTGCAAGATATTAACAGCTCAGCGGCACAGGGCACACATCAAAGGATCTGGTTAAATGCTAAACTATGTTTAAAAGTTTGGTAACCAGTCACAGCACAGGCCTTTCCTGTGATGTGTTGGTGCCATGGCTGTATTACCGCCAAATTGTGTGTGGCAAGAGGTAAGTCCTTAGGCTTTAATCAGCAACAGGGGCTGTAGTTATTTAGGTAATCCAGACATAGTGCACCTCCAATGGTGCCAAAGGCAGATTTAGACCAAATGAGCCCAAGGCAAGACACCAGTTTGGGGCTTCCCACTCCGTCAAGGCTGGATTCCCAGCTTAGTAACATAGGGCCAGATACAGACCTACGGGCGCCCGAGGTCATTACTGCCGTCCTCATAGCGGCAAGTGCACACCGCCTGCACTCCCCGCTGTCACTAGAAAATGTGGACACATACGTTTCCAGATTCCTACCTTAACTTTTACAGCCGCATACCTGATCGTAGCGGGGCTTCCCCCGCCCATAACCCTATTTTACATGGCTATCTCTGCCGCATGTGCATCTGAACCTTGGACTTCTTGTAATGGAGCCTGCATATGCAATGTGTATTATGTCCTCCTTTCAATGGGGCTGTATATGGACTTTTGCCTGTACTGTTTACTTGCTATTAATGTTTTAAATTAATTTTATTCTCTTTGCAACTGAGTTCATAGTTATTAGACAAACACATTATCAATCATATTTTTTTATTGACCAGCAATACAACAATTTAAATTGTTAAAGACAAAATAAAATGCTTATCTTCAGCATTACAAAACATGTTCCATTAAAACAAACAAAAACATTCCGCATTTGTGAACTGTATAAATGCATTTTTTTTCTAATCCTCAGGTGTATAGCGTTTGCGCTGCATATTATTAGCTGCACTGTGAATCTTCTTGACAAGTGCAGTTACATCATGACATTTTTTGGTTATTTTCTTTAATTGAGAAAGGCAATCCTTTGTCAGGTCCATTATGAGCTTTGCTGTCTCCTCTTCCTGTACTTCTTTTTTGTCACTGTCATAGCTTTCGTCTGAAATTACTATTATACCTGTAGATGACACAGACAGACACAGTTAGCAAATATCAACACATGCACATTTCATCAACCAGTACGTTTTCATGTCCGTCACACAAATATTTACCTTTTTGATTTGTTTCTTGCACATATTACTCACTGCTATTATCACTAGCCTTTACTACTGTCCCTTTAGATCCACTGTACGACTGTCCTTTAGATCCCCATTACACATCACATTAGTGTCCCTTTTCTATTGAGTTAATTTTTTACCCCATATTCAACACTGTTCTTATCCTTAACCCTCACTGATCATTAAAGTTTACTTTCAACTCCTGCATTGCTTCTGCCCTTTTTTTTTGTGTTTTCAAGCTTTTATTTAATAATATTAATAACTTGCCTGTTGCACTGCTTGTAATGTTTTCATTTTGATGTTCATTTTCATCTTTTAAAGCAGCATCCTGTGGCCTTTCCATAGACATGTCTGCTTAAAGAATAAAAAACCAAAAACAAAATTACTACCCCTTCTATTTTTACATTAAAGAAAAAGTTTACACATGTATTACACTACCTTTTGCCTCCAAATATGTTGCGTCCTCTTGTGTGCTCTTGTCACAGCATTGTGCATCATGTATTTCTGTATAAAAAAATTATAAAAACATTACATCCTGTTTCCTCTGCTGATTGTCATGCAATAAAGTTTTGTTTTAAACTTCACCTTCTTTGATGCTCATTGGATGATTTGTAAAGCCTTGCTTCCTCTGCTTATAATTCTTCCCTAAAATGGAAAAGTGTACATTACAATCTGTGGTTTGGGCACATGTCATAAGTCCAAAAACAGCAACAAAATGGAGTGAGTATTCTGGGGAAGAAGACATAATGGATCCCAAAAAAAACATACAGGTTTAGACTAGAATTACTCCATTATTTGTACAGAAATACTCACTTATGATGTCTTTCCGAATTCTTTTCAGTCTGTTTTTTTCCTTTCTTTTTAAATCGGACCACCGTTTTTGTATCTGTTCTTTCTGCCTTTTCATGCCGAATTGTCGCTGAAGGATTTCAATAACTTTCACCATAATCTTCCGTTTACGTGTGTTTATGGCTGGATAGCTCTTGAGGACACAATCATAGTCCCACTTGTCAAAATATCGAACTATGGCCTCCATTTCTGCCCTTGACATTGGATTAGCTCTCATTTCGTCCGCCATTTTGGAAGGAACGCCCTCCGTTACTTCAGCCGTCGGAGTATTCCCCTGCATCATTTTCTTCAGTTTGATTGTAGGACCATGCCCTTTCACCTCAACTGGTGATTTACTGATGTTTTGGTTATTTAGTGAACACTGCTCTACATCGTCTGGCAACCCCTTGTCCACTTCCATCTCAGCCATATCTTCCTGCTTGGCCTGCATGGAGTCTGCCTACGCGGTGGTGTTTTCGTGCCAATTATTCATGAGGGGCGGAACTATGGGGAGGGAACACAAGACTGTGCACGAAGATTCGTCATTTCGGTACTGGAGATTTCTTCGTGCAAGTGAATTTTTATTGGTCACGGATTTCTTTGTTCGTTAAACAATCGTTTCGGTAAGCATTCTTTAAATTTTAAATGTTTTTCTATATTAACTGTCTTGATACTGTATTTACAAAACTGGAAGTAAAAAACCTTTGTTTGTGTGTAGTATGGTTTATGTATGTATTTGGCTGTTGTGTGTATATGTGTGTATGCATGTGCCTTTCTATGTGTCTGCAATAGTATATGTATTTGGATACTGTGGTTATAGGTATTTTTGTGTAACAACACTAACTGCGAATATACGTCGTCCACTCACCGTTAGTAGCACCGACCGCCCTCTCCTGTCCGTTCGATACGACAACCCCGATGTTCCCCACCTGAAACGAGAAGACTTCAATTAGTGCGGTTAACCTGAGTGAATCCGGGGAAAGGGAAGGGAGGGGATGTACGAGGGGAGGGGAGGGGAGTGAGTGCGTGACTCGTCTCCCTGGTTGGAGGGTGACTCGGTTACTCTGCTCTGGAGGATTCCGGGGGTCGGCGTGGATCTCCGCTGCCCACTACTGGAGGGCCTGAGATCCACGCTTGTCTCACTACCGTGAGGGGCTTTGGGAGAAGAGGAATTAAACTACTCACCGTGGGTGCAGCACTGGTGCAAGAGGCCGCAACTAGCTGCGGGAGTCTCCTGACAGGAGCTGAGAAAGAAAACACAGCAGCCTATCCTACAGCAAAACAATTCAACTTGGCCTACTGCCACTATCTAGTAACAACAATAACAGTGTAAATAACAATAACGCAATAAACAGGAACTATAACACTACTACTGCCCTGCTGTGTACTTTCCGCTCTCCAACAGGCTCTCCAACACTGCCGCTGCTCACACTCCTGTCTTCACCTCCTCCTTACTCACACTTCACACTTGCCTACTCCTGTGCCAGGCCCCTCTCACACACCACTCACTCCGTCCCATCCTCACAGGGATGACCAGTCCTTCCTCTTGTATGACCACTCAGCCCCGTTGCCTTTACCTAGGCGTCCGCCCTCTTACTGGGGGGGGTACGTATGCTACAACCCCTCAAGTTATGGCCAATCACCCTGGTGATCTAGTGGTGCTGTGGGGAAAATGGCTACCGTTGGTGGCCTAGTGTTAAACAGGGTACCTGACACCCCTTAATGGTCCAGGGGTGGAGAAGTGGATGAAAGTTCCTGGTGGTATAGGGAGGCTCTGATCCTGCTCCACCACTGCTTCCAAAACGGCTTCCTCAGCACAGAGCACTGTTTTCTGGCCTCCGGAGTCCTCTCTGCCCTTTCTCCGTCTCTCAAGCCCGCCAAAAGCCTCTGTTCTTCCTCCCTCCCCTCCCTGGTGCCATGGCTGCTGGGAGCAGTGACGTGGTGAGCTCCTATACGCTCACCACGGCACCGCACAGCTCCCTGGTCCTTGTCAGCACTGCCGCGAGCTCTGATTGGCTCGCAGCGGTACCACGTGACCGGCCGACAGCCACTCCTCTCCGGACGGCTGTCGGCATCGGACTCTGCACCGGAGGCTCCCCTGATGTCTTCTACCTCTGGCTCTGTCCCCTCCAGCGCCGGCTTCTCCTCCTCCGCTGCCGGATCCTCCGTCCTGGGTCCCGCGCCGCCATCTTCCTGGGAGCCCTCTCTCCCCTCCAGTACCGCTCCCTCTACATTTCCCCCCACCTTTTCGGTTGTGGTCCCCACAACCGATGCTTGGAGCCACACAAAGGCGGGGTCCCTGAATCATGGGGCAGGTTGCCCCACATTAGCGCGCTGTGATCTCCGTGGTCTGGCCCCCAGGGGTACTTCCTCCCCCGCCGGCTGGTCAGTCTCCGGAACCAGTGACTCAGGAGGGGCCAACGTCCATGCCTCGTCCTCCGGCCAGTCGGATGACGCCTCAGCCACCTCTGTCACCGCATCCGCGGTAGGAGCCGGAAACAGGCAAGGTCGTAACATGCTCCGATGTAAAGTTCGCAGCCGCCCCGCGCCACTCAAAGGACCCACCTCATACACGGGTATCTCCGGTGATAACCGGCGGCGTACCACATACGGTTCTACTTCCCACCTTTCGCTCAGCTTATTTGGTCGCACTTTCAGCCTGACCAACACCGGCTGACCCACCGCTAGCGGAGTAGCCGCCCTTGGCTCCTCAGGTGTAACGGATCGCTTCTCCATTTGCTTCCCGGCGAGGTCCCAGGCAGTCTTCAATCTCCGTCGCTGCTCCTCCACCCACCAGGACGGTTGGTCCCCCGATGTAGGCTCCTCTCTCTCCAAGGCCAGATCCCGCATCTCACTCCCTGGCCGCCCAAACAGCAGGAAATATGGGGTAAACCCGGTAGTTTGGTGTACTCGGTTATTGTAGACCCACACCAGGTCATACAAAAACTCCGGCCATCTGGTCTTCTTCTCGGTCTCCAGGGTGCGCAGCATTTGCAAGAGTGTCCGATTAAAACGCTCGCAGGCGCCGTTTCCTTGGAGATGGTATGGAGTTGTTCGGGACTGCTTCAACCCATACACTCGGCATAATTCCTTCAGTACCTTACCTTGGAAGCAGGCCCCCTGATCAGAATGAATTCAGGTTGGGCACCCATACCGCCGGATGAAGTGCGTTACCACTGCCTCCGCGGCGCTCTCCGCGGTCTGATTACGAGTGGGTACCACCACAGTAAACTTAGAGAAATGGTCGGTCATTACAAGTGCATACCGGTGTCCGCTCACGGAATCCCCTATTAAGACATAGTCTATCATGAGGAGTTCCAAGGGTTGGCTGGTCCGGATCATCTGTGACGGGACGCGTTGTTCTGGGGGTTTTGTCACTCCACACCTGGGGCATGCCTGGCACACCTCCTCCACGACATGCTGTAACCCCGGAATGAAATACTGCCTCCTTAACCAATGATAGGTCTTTGAAGCTCCCAGATGGGCTCCAACTTCGTGTGCCTCCACTGCTAACTGCTGCACCAGATGTTCCGGTACCACCACCTGTTGTACTTTCCGGAGTTCCTGGGGGAGATACGCCTCCGGCACCAAAAGTCCCTCCTGTACTCTGAGCTGGTCCCAATGATGCAGCACCTTCCTTCCCATCGGCGAAAGGCGGTGCCGCTCCTGAGCGGATGGCCACCGTCCTTGCTCTCTATGTAACTCAAATTTGGGTCTTTCCGTTGTTCCTCGCTCCACTCTGTCGGTATGGTATCCAGCAAGATCACACGGAGTTGCGCCTCTAACTCTTCCCGCTTGGGAATCCTGGTGAGGTCAGGGATCTCCATCTCCTCCAGTGCCTCATCCCCAACTTCTTGCGGCGGTTGGGTGGGGAACCGGGATAAGGCGTCGGCGTTTTGGTTCTCCTTTCCAGGCCGATGACGTATCCGGTACGTGAACTTCGCGAGCCGGGCGACCCACCGTTGCTCCAGGGCCCCCAATTTGGCTGACTCAAGATGAGCCAAGGGATTGTTGTCTGTCACCACTTCGAACTCTGCACCGGTCAGATATTCGGCAAACTTTTCGGTCACCGCCCACACCATAGCCAGGAGCTCCAACTTGAACGAACTATAGTTCTCTGAGTTGCGTTCCGTATCACGGAGACTTCGACTGGCGAAAGCGATGATCCTCTCCTTTCCCTCTTGGACCTGGGCGAGCACAGCTCCCAGCCCCTGTTGACTTCCGTCGGTATACAACACGAAAGGCTTCTCGAAATCCGCGTAGGCCAGGATAGGGACCTGCGTGAGCGCTTGTTTCACACGCACGAACGCCTCCTCCTGTTGGGTACCCCATTCCACGGCTGGCGACTTGCCTTCAGTGGATAGTCCTCGGAGTTGTGATGTTAATGGGCCAGCAATCTTCGCGAAACCCTCAACAAACCGGCGGTAATAGCTAGCCAATCCGAGGAAACCCCTTAAGTCAGTGTCTGTCTGTGGCGTCTCCCACTCCAGTATGGCCGCAATACCACGTGGCCCAGGTACTCCAGGCTTCTTTTCAGGAGATGACACTTCCGCGGTTTCAGTTTGAGTCCGTATTGCTCCAGACGTTGCAGCACGAGATCTAACCGAGCCAGATGTTCTTCAACTGTGGGAGCGAACACGATGATATCGTCCAAATAGATCAAGATAGCATCGAAGTTCAGATCTCCCAAACACCACTCCATGAGTCGTTGGAATGTAGCGGGCGCGTTAGAAAGGCCAAAGGGCATCCGACAGAACTCATACAGCCCCATAGGAGTGATGAATGCTGTTTTCTCCCGATCCTTCTCTGCAACTGGCACCTGCCAATATCCACTGGCGAGGTCGAGCGTGGAGAAATATTTCGCCTTACCGAGCACTGCAAGCGACTCCTCAATGCGAGGCAGAGGATAAGCGTCCCGTACGGTGCAACTATTCAAGCGTCGGTAATCTACGCAGAACCGCAACGTCCCATCCTTTTTTTTTACCAGAACGATGGGGGATGCCCAGAGACTTTTGCTCTCCTGTATCACTCTGTTGTCTAACATCTGCCGCAACATGGTCTTCACTTCCTGATACAGCTTCGGCGGAATCTGTCGGTATCGCTCTCGAACGGGGTGGGTGTCTCCGGTGAAGATCTCGTGTTCCAGTTCAGTGGTTAATCCGAAATCTTCTTCATGTCTGGAAAAGGCCATCTGCCTGGTCCATAGCAGGTCTTCTAGCTTCTTCCTCAGGGTCGGCTCCAAATCCTCAATCACCACATCGACCTCTTCCATGATGACTCTCCCGTTCCATTCCGTCGTAGGCTGCTCCACTGTCGCCACATGTACGGCCATCTCCCACGGAATCTGCCCATTGGGCCGTAACTCCACCTCCTGGGGCCCTCGTATGCTCCCTGCTTCCACTGCCAGCACGTGAGCCAGAACCGTTCTGGGTCTGACCCACTGACTCTCCTCACCCAGGTTACACAACCGGACAGGCACTCTTCCCCTCCGCACTACACCCAAGGTCCGTGCCACCATGCATTCCCCGTCTTCCATCACTTGTCCGACCGGTTCAATCAACACTTCCAAGCCTTCCAGTTTCCTATGGGTCCTCACCTCCAGGTGCAGCAGCGTCTCCTGCCGGGGAAACAACTCTAAAGGCTGTCGGTATCTAGTCCGGATCGATCCAAGTGGGTCAGGGGTATCCCTCACGAGGTCTCCCTCTCGTTGTCTGGTCACCTGCTGCAGCGCTTGCTGAACGGGCCTCTGCACTCCCAGTTTTCTCCAATACCGGTTGCCTTGCCGCTGCACCAACACTCGATCCAGACTCCGCAGAACATTCATACCTATAATGACAGGACCATGTTGCATCCCGGATCCCTGGACGACCACGATGCCTTTCTTCCCGAGCCACTGTCCACATAACTCCACCTCCAACCAGGCCACTCCTACCACTGGAATGGAAAGGTTATTCGCAGCGGTAAGTCTCACCCAGTTCTCCCCTTCCGCAGTCCTGAGGTTAGGGTACTCTTTCTTAAAACATTCTTCCGTCATCGTCGTAACCTGAGATCCAGTATCCAACGTTGCGTTGAGCCTTCCCATTCAACCAGGCCTCAACCACAGGGCACTCTCCCACCAACTCAGCTGAGTTGTCACACTCTTCCTGCTTCCTCTTCTCCCCCACGGGTGGCCCCTTGACCGCGAGGGACGTTAGTTTAACGGTCGCCCCGGGTCTTCGCCGCCTTCAGGACAACTCCGGGCAAGATGTCCTAGCCTCCGGCAGTTCCAACAGCGCGGACCCTCCCCTTTCCTGGCTCCTCCCCGGCCACGGGTCCACTCTCTCCGCCGCTCTCCATCTTCCGCACTCCGCTCGCTTTTGAGTTGCTGCACTTCCTGGCGCAGCTGTGTCACGTCCTCCCGCATCAGTTGTATTACCTCCTTTAGGTCCCGAACACACCCTTCCCAGGGATTGACAGCGACCCGCGGCTCCATCTCGACGGGCTTGACCTGTAAGGAGGCCACCGCATAGGCACCGAAGTTGTCATCTCGGTCCCTGGCAATTGCGTCTTTCAGCACTTGATGGAAGGTCAAAGTTCGGTCCAACGCCACCCGGTCCCGCAAAGCCTGGCGCAAGGGTACACTGCACAATCCCATGACAAACTGATCCCGCAGGGTCAGATCAGGACTTCCCAAGGCATCCGCATCCCGATCCTGCACCTCTCGCAACAGTTCCTGTAAACCGTTGGCGAATTGCGGGATTGTCTCCGTTTCCCTCTGCGTCCGGGCGAAGAAGCGCTGTTTCAAGGTCCCGATTGAGGAGGTATCCCCATAGACATCCCTAAGCAACCCGCAAATGTTCTTCAGGGTATCCCTCTGCGTGGCGGCCCCTAGTAAAACCGTCCTCCTAGCCTCTCCTTCCAGGGTCTGTAACGCCAATTCCGGCTGCAGCGCCTCCGCGACCTGGTACAGCCGAATGGTCCCTAGCAACCTTTCCTCCCAATCCGCCACCATCATGTTCCTCCCATCGAACTTTGGCACATGGGCCAGAACTGCCCCCAACGGTACAGGCACAGGGGCCCGCACTGCTGGTGCCGCTTGCGCCGCTTGCTGTTCGTCCGCCATGATCCTGCCGACTACGCCAAAATGTAAACAACACTAGCTGCGAATACTCGTCGTCCACTCACCGTTAGTCGCACCGACCACCCTCTCCTGTCCGTTCGACTCGACTACCCCGATGTTCTCCACCTATAACGAGAAGACTTCAATTAGTGCGGTTAACCTGAGTGAACCCGGGGAAAGGGAAGGGAGGGAATGTACGAGTGCCTCACTAGGAGCGAGTGCGTGACTCGTCTCCCTGGTTGGAGGGTGACTCGGTTACTCTGCCCTGGAGGATTCCGGGGGTCGGCGTGGATCTCCGCTGCCCACTACTGGAGGGCCTGAGATCCACCCTTGTCTCACTACCGTGAGGGGCTTTGGGAGAAGAGGAATCAATCTACTCACCGTGGGTGCAGCACCGGTGCAAGAGGCCGCAGCTAGCTGCGGGAGTCTCCTGACAGGAGCTGAGAAAGAAAACACAGCAGCCTATCCTACAGCAAAACAATTCAACTTGGCCTACTGCCACTATCTAGTAACAACAATAACAGTGTAAATAACAATAACGCAATAAACAGGAACTATAACACTACTACTGCCCTGCTGTGTACTTTCCGCTCTCCAACAGGCTCTCCAACACTGCCGCTGCTCTCACTCCTGTCTTCACCTCCTCCTTACTCACACTTCACACTCGCCCACTCCTGTGCCAGGCCCCTCTCACACACCACTCTCTCCGTCCCGTCCTCACAGGGATGACCAGTCCTTCCTCTTGTATGACCACTCAGCCCCGTTGCCTTTACCTAGGCGTCCGCCCTCTTACTGGGGGGGGTACGTATGCTACAACCCCTCAAGTTATGGCCAATCACCCTGGTGATCTAGTGGTGCTGTGGGGAAAATGGCTACCGTTGGTGGCCTAGTGTTAAACAGGGTACCTGACACCCCTTAATGGTCCAGGGGTGGAGAAGTGGATGAAAGTTCCTGGTGGTATAGGGAGACTCTGATCCTGCTCCACCACTGCTTCCAAAATGGCTTCCTCAGCACAGAGCACTGTTTGCTGGCCTCCGGAGTCCTCTCTGCCCTTTCTCCGTCTCTCAAGCCCGCCAAAAGCCTCTGTTCTTCCTCCCTCCCCTTCCTGGTGCCAGGGCTGCTGGGAGCAGTGACGTGGTGAGCTCTTATACGCTCACCACGGCACCGCACAGCTCCCTGGTCCTTGTCAGCACCGCCGCAAGCTCTGATTGGCTCGGCTCGCTCTGATTGGCTCACAGCGGTACCACGTGACCGGCCGACAGCCACTCCTCTCCGGACGGCTGTCGGCATCGGTCCCTGCACCGGAGGCTCCCCTGATGTCTTCAACCTCCGGCTCTGTCCCCTCCAGCGCCGGCTTCTCCTCCTCCGCTGCTGGATCCTCCGTCCTGGGTCCCGCGCCGCCATCTTCCTGGAAGCCCTCTCTCCCCTCCGGTACCGCTCCCTCTACATTTGGAACACGCATATCTTTACTTTAAAGGTGACATTGGCGGGCTAGGCCTTTGTTTGGATGTGCTATAGTATACGTATGTTGTGAACAGCTGTTATATCACTAGTACTGTTAATTTTGCTTTGTTGGCCTTGTTTGTGTCTGCGT
>WWET01007175.1:16428-40115 GCA_011038615.1 Limnodynastes dumerilii
CATTGTTAATACACTAGAAATTAAAAATAATAGTATGGCCTTTATAATACAAAGTTTAAAACTTGTATGTTTCATAGCACTCATATTAAAAAGAACACTCTTAAAATGTATGTTTTAGCAAAGCTAAAGTTACTGTTAAGGACCATTTTATGGCCTCACAGGAAAACTACCGTATTTCCCCATGTACAAGACGCACCCCTGTATAAGGAGCACCTTAATTTTGGGGTCCCAAAATTAAAAGTGCATCTTGTACATGAGGAAAAGCTCTCTCCCCACTTTCAGGTTTCTTACCTTTCAGATCATCCAGCGAGCGGGACTTCGGCCACAATATGACGTCCTGAGGTAGCTGAGACTGGGAAATGAAGTCCCACGGTCACAGCCCGTGACCGCGGGACTTCATACCCCAGTCTCGGCCACCGCGGGACTTCATATTGTAGCCGCAGTCCCGCTCGCTGGATGATCCGCAAATTTAAGAAAGCTTTGGAGGAGAGGGAGCTGCAGCCTAGACATCATTTTAACATTCAGCCACAGTCTGACTCCAGACCAGCAGCGCTGGTCTGGAGTCTGACTGCGGCCGGATGTTACAATGGTAACCCCCCTGTATAAGACGCACCCTGCTTTTAAAGACCATATTTTTCAAAAAAAAGGTGCGTCTTATACATGGGGAAATACGGTACATATTTTACTCATCAGGAACAAATGACTAAATTACTTTATTTAAAATTATTTTTAAAGACTTCCATTATTTTTTTCAAATTTTTTTTATCTAATTTGTTCTTTTTTTTACCAGTAAAATCCAATAAACATTATTTATCTTTATTTTAAAACTGCTTATTCCCTTATACAGAAGCACACAAACCTGAGCTCACGATGACTAGAGTGTTATGTTACAGAGTTCTACAATTACATCTCAAGATGTCACTGTATCACAAACCTTTATTTAGAACCTTTAATTAAAGTATGAAAGAGGGCTGGAAGAAAGAAAGGAAACGCTGAGGGTGAAAAAGACAACAAAGAAGATTGGAGGTGGGTAAAAAACCCCAATGCGCCCTTCCCATCCCCCAACATCAACGGGACGTGTGTTGTAAGACATTCTCAGACAGGTCACAAATATCCTTGTTCTCATGTTCTTTGCTTCTTATGCAACAAACAATATTTTATTGAGAACATGATGGAGGGGAGGGGGGGGGTAAGGTCTTTACAATACTTTGCCAAAATATATTTGGCAGCCATTACAGATACAATTGTCTGTTCCATTCAGGTGGGGGAGGGGGAATAAATCTGTTAGAACAAGTGTTAAACAAAGTCTTCTCCCCTTTACCAAGAATTCTGTATGTTCTAAAGGACTAAGTTGTCCTCATGTTCTTATAAGTAAAAGCTTATATTAATAGCATACAAAATAATACGACAGCTGGAGCAAAGTGTCTTATCTGAAGATGATGGACTGGTTTGCGTATTTTTAGGATCGGATAAACTGCGCACACGTAGTAACTTTTTTCTGCCAGCTACGTAGGATTTCGGCACGGAAATCCATTATGCACGTACTTCAAATCCGTGCTGAGTGAGATAGGTGTGGAGAGGCGTGGCAGATCTACGTACGTAGAAAGATAAGTGAAAGTGGCATTTAAATGGCCTAATATGGACGCGGTTAGGAAAGTACGCGCGTACCTTAGCAATTTAAACACAAATATACGCACATAGGGCCTGATCCAGACCTACGCCGTTGCGCTGTGCTTAGTATAGCACAGCGTATCGGCATGCACTCCCCCCGACACTCCCCCCAGTCCCAGCGTATTTACCCTCGTTTACACCGGCTGAAGGCTACCCTAACTTCACCCGGCGTAAGCGAGGGAAAATACGCTGGGAAATGAGCGTTATTACTAAAACCCCGCCCTCCCTCATTACACTACATCCACCCGCCTACCTACACTAACGTGTGCATAGTAACGGCGAGATGGGAGATATTGCCCATAGCAACCAGTCAGATCCTAAGCTGACATTCTCTAGCATTATAGTAAAGTAAGAGCTACAATCTGATTGGTTGCTATGGGCAACATCTCTTCTTTCTTTTCCACAGTTTAGTAAATCTTGGTGTTAGAGATACAATGCCAACATAAGTATCCATTCTGCAATTTGACCTCTGTAAGCAGCGTTAGATTAGCTGCATGGAGGATTGTATAGTGTGTGACCAGTTTAAGAGGGAACGCCCATAAGTGAGGGAACGCCCACAAATGAATAACAAAAATTCTGAAAACATTTTTACGAAATGTAAAAAATGTTTTTTAATTACTGTGGGCCGTATTCAGAGATCCGTTTTTGACAAAAGTTCCGTGTGTATTTTTAGGATCGTATCGACTGCACATTAACTTCTCATGCTTAGTAACTTTTATACACCGTCAATGTAGAGGATAAGCGCGGAAATGGCTAAGGGACGGACTTCTGAATCGGGCATGGAAAAATCCGCACCTAAGTGTGACGGACATATACGCACCGAAGGATTAGCATAGAAATGGGCGGGGGGAAAGTATTTAGATGATGGAAAGTGGGCGCGATGACAGTTATAGGGTCGCAAATATATGCACCTAAGACACAAGGTCGGAAGTTAGAGCAAGTCAATGCAGGTCTAAGTCTACGTCCGCGCGGAGAAAGCAAGGGGAGTGACTGGGATTTTGGTGGGTGTAACTTGCTCCATCTTGCGATTGGGCCTCAAATATGCGGAGCAAGTTACACCTCTTCATCTCTGAATACGGCCCTGTATGTATAAATAACACGGGCACAAAACAGCGGCAGTGATTTCTGAGCCTTGTAATGCGTTTGAAGTGTCACATCCTACCACAAGGGTCTGAGATAGATCACAAAGGTCCCTCCTGGACTTCACATGACCTGGGGCTGGTGATAATGTTGTGATGTAAACAGTCCTTTGTTACGTCTGTGATCGGCTCTGGATTGGGGGTCATTTGCTTGGACCCCGCCCATACTGTACAATGACTACGTCCCTCCCCCCCCTCCCCCCCCCCCCCCCCCCCCCCGCACACCCCNCGTCCCTCCCCCCCCTTCCCCCCCTCCTCACGCACCTCAGAACGCCAGCTGCCGCAGCTCGAGTTGTGCTCTAATGCAAATTGTCCATTACTGCGCGCTCTTCAGTTTTGAGCATGTGCAGAGAAACATCAGGTCAGCTGGTGTACAATCACCTCCAGTTCGGGGTCACGGTAGCTACGCCAGTGGAGAAAATTACGCTGCGGTAACTTAATAAAAAAAAAAACATTGTAGATGTTTTATTGAAGCACCTTGGGGTAGAACCTTGGTAACGACCGACAGGGGAACTATGTACATGTCATACGTAATTCCCCTGTTCTGAAGGTTGTGCGCATGCATTACGTATGCTGGCTCTTATGTAAAGGGGGCTTTCCCCCCATTACACATGTTGTAGTTTCGCCATAAAGGTGGAGATAGACATGCTAATGAGGGGACTGGGCGTGGGAAGACATGCTAATGAGGGGATGGGGCGTGGGAAGACATGCTAATGAGGAGACAGGGCGTAGGAAGACATGCTAATGAGGGGATGGGGCGTGGGAAGACATGCTAATGAGGGGACAGGGTGTGGGAAGACATGCTAATGAGGGGACGGGGCATGGGAAGACATGCTAATGAGGGGATGGGGAGTGGGAAGACATGCTAATGAGGGGACGGGGCATGGGAAGACATGCTAATGGACATGCTAATGAGGGGACAGGGTGTAGGAAGACATGCTAATGAGGGGATGGGGTGTGGGAAGACATGCTAATGAGGGGACGGGGCGTGGAAAGACATGCTAATGAGGGGACAGGGCGTACACTCCCCACTCCGAGAACGGCCGTACAGACCTCAGATGGCCGTAAGACGGCTGTAGGTCTGGATCCGGCCCCTTGTCCCTTAATTAAATATATATTCCCTTTATCCACAAGTCCTTTTAATAAATCCACTTTCTTTCTGTTACCGTCTGTCCATTATTTTACATAAATGTATAATAAAAGCTTAATGTCCTCAAGCCTTGATCTTTCCAGGGACCTCTGCTATTATAAAACACAGGACGCACGTGTAAAAGCCCTCGCATGCTCACACTATCCTCTGCTGCGTTGTAGAGAAACTGTTTGCACCGTGCACTTAATACACAACCCGTCTGAAGATTGACATTCTGATCCCCTGGAAATCTTCTCCGTTGGATCTGTTCTCTGGCAGAATTTGGAGAAATTGTCTACTTCTGCTTGGTTTTGGCATCTTCTCCTCGTTACTGAGTCTGCCTAAAAAAATATATAGAATAGAATGAGAAAAATGAGCATCTGCTGAGCACGCCAAGGCTGCGTTCCTTTAACGAAGGATTATTCTAAATTCTATGCAAATCACCAAACAATGTTTCCGGAATGTGGCCGTGTCGTCTGCCACCGATTTTCCTCCCAAAAAGATTCACCTGTATATTTATTAAGACTTCTGTATCGGAATCCCTTAAATGTCCTTGGAAGACAAGCACAGATAAGTCCTCTAATTAAATTATCTGGATGGGGGCTGGTGGGGAACATTACAGGGTTGTTGTCTGTTTGGTTGGCAGTGCATCTTAAATTGCGTGTTCTACCTTCTGTCACAACTCTATTCCCATCCAAGAACAAAACTGTACACTGGGCTTATTCTAACGATTGGCTTAACATATGGGGGCATCAGACTGGCAGCGTTATAGCCCAATCAATTAAACAAGAGAAGTATTGTATAATGTAGACCTGTGTATCCTCAGCCACATTCCACGATGATACAATCAAGACGCAATTATTTGCATCACTGGTCATATATAAACACAGCAGAGGGTTTCTCCATATGGATCAACCCTGCAGTGACCTTGAAAGAATCAAATCTTCCTATAGATACAACAGGTTTAAAAGTCAGTCATCTCCTGTGTTCTACATTGGACGCTGATTTTCCTGGCAGAATTCTGTCTTAATTATTCCCAGTCCAAAAACACGGCTCAGCAGAGAGACCTGATTTCCCCGAGAAGATGGAACAGATCTTGGAATGGACACAAATGGAAATATCTTGCGTTGGGTCAGAGTTGGCTGAAAGTCCCAGGTCACACCACTAGGAGGGGCTATTGACAACATTTATATGCTGTACAGGAGACATCCTAATGACATAGCTCCCTCGGTGATCGCGGTGACGAGGCACGCTGGTAATCAGAAGCATCGTAGTGACCTAGGGCCAGATCCAGAACTACGTGCGTGAGCGATTTTACGCTAGCCGCTGACGTAATATCGCCACATAACTCTGAACGTAGGTACCAGCCACGTGTCAACAGCGTAACTACGAACGAAGGGCCGTGACATTCATATGACACCCGTAATTCCGCTTCGGAGGCGGGGGGAGGCATTTAAATCGTACAGTATGGGCGCTCTTAGGCTCTACATATGTGAAGCCTTTACGTACGCCAGGAGTTACGCTTTGAAAAGTTAAGGTAGGGTTTGGCGAGCGTAAAAAACGAACAAAGTAGGTACGAGCGAGGGGAGTGCCTAGAAAATACGCTACGCGATGTGACGTAACAAGCGCTTAGGTCTGGATCTACCCCATTAACATTGCATTGTCTTCTCTTAGAGGCCGGATCGCGGCGCTGTTACGTCATCTCCTCACTTTAGTGATTCATATATTTTTTTTATTCAGCTTGTTGGCTTTTTGCATTGAGAATCTTTTTGATGCCGGGACGGAATTTCGAAAGCGAACGTTCCGGAAGAATTCACTCATCGGCTGTTTTCTGTTAGACATAATCGTTACCATGACTACTGTCCGATGCGGTTGCTCTATTTCCAACATGACACAACCACCAGCTGAATGGCGACTGGATCATTGTTCGATATTCTCTAGAAAAAGAAAATTAATTTTGGGAACCTACTGTATTTCCCCATGTATAAGACGCACCTTTTTTTAAAAAAAATAGGGTCTTTAAAAACAGGGTCTTATAGAGGGGGGGGGATACCATTTTAACATCCAGCCACAGTCTGACTCCAGACCAGTGCTGCTAGTCTGGAGTCAGCCTGCGACCGGATGTTAAAATGATGTCTAGGCTGCATTTCCCTCTCCTCCAAAGCTTTCTTACCTTTGCGGATCATCCACCGAGTGGGACTGCGGTCACAATATGAAGTCCCGCAGTGGCCGAGACTGGGATATGAAGTCCCGCGGTCACAGCCTGTGACTACAGGACTTCATATCCCAGTCTCAGCCACCGCGGGACTTCATATCCCAGTCTCAGCCACCGCAGGACGTCATATTCTGGCCGCAGTCCCGCTCGCTGGATGATCTGAAAGCTAAGAAAACTTTAAAGGGGAGAGGGGAGCTGCAGCTTAGACCTTATTTTAACATCCAGCCGCAGTCTGACTCCAGACCAGCGGCGCTGGTCTGGAGTCAGACTGCGGCTTGATGTTAAAATGGTAACCCCCCTGTATAAGACGCACCCTGTTTTTGGACACCAGATTTTTCCAAATAAGATGCATCTTATACATACGGTAAGTGTAACATTATGTTACGTATACAGAAACAAATTGCAACCAACATGAGATATACTACTAAAAACAGATCCTATTATACAATATATTGCTGACAAAAGAACTTCTATAAGACACATAAAGAGCTGAGAGAAAAGAAAAAACAAATTAGGCCACAATATGAAGTCCCGCTCGGTGGATGATCCGCAAAGGTAAGAAACCTGAAAGCGAGGAGAGAGCTTTTCCCCATGTACAAGATGCACTTTTAATTTTGGGACCCTGAAATTAAGATGCGTCTTATACAGGGGTGCATCTTGTACATGGGGAAATACGGATTTCCCCGTTTCCAGCAGCGGTGAGTGTGAGGTTAGGGTTAGGCTGTGGTGAGTGTGAGGTTAGGGTCAGGGCTGAAGGGGAAAGTTAGGGTTAGGTTGTGGGGCATGGAGGGTTAAGGTTAGGCTGCGTCCGGTATAAGATTAGGGACAAGGCTGCAGGGATGGTTAGTGTTAGGCTGTGGAGCATGAAGTGTTAAGCTTAGGGTTAGAAAGGGGTTAAGGCTAAGGTTAGATAAAAACTCTTACCTTCCAGCAGATGACTCTTTGCGTCTCCAGGAGTCACATCACCGACGCTTTATCAAGCAGGGACCGCCGGCGATCGTCTTTTAAAAAGCAGACTAACTTACCGGCAAAGCTCACTCATCTGATTGAATACTGAAATGCTGACAGGTTTGTTCTGCATTACATTAACACTAACCATAACCATAACCATAACCGGGGAAGCAAAGAGCCGACCTCAAACCGGATCCAGAGACTGGACGTGATCAGTTCTCCGAGTAACATATTTACATTCGCAGGTCTTCCGTATCCATGCACCTCTGTGCCCTCGAACTAGTAGCCACTCCCCTTGCACAGCCATAACCTACCTTAAGTTTACCAACCTCTGCAACATGAAATAGTTTGATTCGGAACTCCGATCCGGTACACAATGTGTTGTATATTTTATTACCAAGTCCCACCCATTGGGAGCCCAGCCCTCTGCCATAACTTTCACACGTTTCATTATTTTAATATATGGATTATCGGAATTAAACTGTGCGACTTCTGCAAACGTTTGGGACTGATTTGGGCTCATTTGCAGGAACGCGCTCATACTGTACACTGACTTTGGTAGTCCTCCACCTATAAAACCTCTTTGATTGCAGTCTGTGTGTTGTGAGCAGAGTGCTCCCAACAAGCTCCCTTTCCCAAATAAAGGTATTGCACCTATTGATGGAAAGCAGTGTGTCTCACAGTGGTCATGGATAAAAAAACGTGCCCAATATTTAAAAAAAAATCCTCTTGTGGAATTCTACCAAAACGTTTCAACTAACTGAAAAATGTTTTAAAAAAAGACTTTTCAGTTAGTCGAAACGCGTTGGTGAAAAGGAGTAAGAAAATCTCTAGCATTGGCCTTAGTAACTGGGGTTTAATTCTACTAACAGATTTTTTAATATTGGTTCCATATTTCATCCATGACCACATGTCCACACACCGCTTAACATCAATAGGAGTGCTACCTCTACTTGTGAAGGTGAGATTACTGTGAGCACTCATTCAATTAAGGATACTTAAAAAAAAAAAAAAATTCTATATAAATATTTGTGTTTGTTTTTTTGCTATTATTGGTGTGGATTGAAGGCATTTTTGGAAACCAGTTGTCAAAATATATTTGGTTCCATTGAGACACCTTCAGCATCCCAACTGGGAGGGGAAAGACACCTAATACAAGACATTAGTATTATAAGTATAAAGAGGTTTTGCTCTTATATATATTCCTTAATATGCCACATGGAGGTGCTGGTGAGTCTGTTCCTTTTTCCCCTACATGTTGAGCCCAGACAGAGAGTCACCTTATTGGATCATGTTTGAGAAATCTTTGACTCCTTTATTGGAAAGGGAAAAGACACCTTCCAGGCACAGATACAAGACACAAATATATACTTTACTAGCTTAGTAAATCTGGCCCCACTCAATCCTCTTTACAAAAAGTTTCACGTTCTGATGGAGGCAGAAACGCAATGAACCGGACTCTACCGTTTTCCACTAACCTTCTGTTTATTCCATCTGACTTACCTTCTGTTGTATGATGTCTATCTTGTAATGGGATTGACATTATGAACTGGCCGTGGCTGTGTTGTATATAAATATTGGCTATTTTGTTTCATTTTGTTTCATCATGTCTCTCCAGCTCCCAGTATTCCCCATAACATGTCTCCAGCCTTCCAATATACCCCACCGTGTCTCTCCAGCTCCCTGTATTCCCCATCATGTCTCTCCAGCTCCGAATATTCCCCATCCTGTGTCTCCAGCCTTCCAATATTCCCCACCGTGTCTCTGCAGCTCCCTGTATTCCCCATCATGTTTCTCCAGCTCCCAGTATTTCCCATCATGTCTTTCCAGCTCCCTGTATTCCCCATCATGTCTCTCCAGCTCCCCATATTCCCCATCATGTCTCTCCAGCTCCTTGTATTCCCCATCATGTCTCTCCAGCTCCTTGTATTCCCCATCATGTCTCTCCAGCTCCCAGTAATCCCCATCATGTCTCTCCAGCTCCCAGTATGCCCCATCATATCTCTCCAGCTCCCAGTATTCCCCATCATGTCTCTCCAGCTCCTTGTATTCCCCATCATGTCTCTCCAGCTCCTTGTAATCCCCATCATGTCTCTCCAGCTCCTTGTATTCCCCATCATGTCTCTCCAGCTCCCAGTATTCCCCATCATGTCTCTCCAGCTCCTTGTATTCCCCATCATGTCTCTCCAGCCTCTGCAGAATTTCCTTTTTTGTGTTTATATTTCCTATACTTTATTTACCTTTAATGTCTTCCTTCCTTCTGTTTGCTGCTCTCCTCTGTGGTGCTTTTTTTGTGACCTAATGTCACGTCAGCGTCATTTGAATAGGTCCTTGCTATCAGCTGCCACCAATGCTGATCGCAAACCTCCTTTCAGCTGAAAGGCAGGCAGAGAAAAGTAGGTTTGTATCAGCTGTGCTGTGTAACTGACCCGGTGGTCGATATAAAACCCCATTTCAGCCAGTGCACCGCAGCAGGGAGCGGGGGATGACTGCCTCTCCAGCCTGGCACCAGTCTGCAACACATGCCCTTAGGACCATATCACGGCAGCTACCAACTTGGTAGCAAATTGTGTCACTTCTTTTCAAAAAAAATGAGTGAGTTCCCCATATATAGGAACAAGTAACAAATGCACTGTGCAAGGGACGAGGCCTACACGAAATAACCTTCAGTCTTGTAAAGTATCCAAACCTGTTGGATGGATATACAATCAATGTCTGAAACTTTATGAGAACCCGAACAAGGATTCAGAGTGTTCTCGGGCTGAATCTTATGTAATCAGAGCACATTCTGTCTCCCACTACCTGTTTATTTATGCATTACTTTCATTTAGTGAATAAAAACATTTTCCTCGTCGTTGCTTCAATTAACACATTCACAGCAGGCGTTACAAGAACAGAGATTGCGAAAAAAAATTTCCATAGGTAAATCTAGGTTTTATTGTACACAGAGAGAATGAAGGAAACAGCATTTCTCATGTTGTCTCTGTACCGGGATACGAATATTGCTGCCTCTTCTTCCTACACATCGGGGCTGCCTCCTGCTGTTTCCTCATTTTTACGTTAGGACGTTATCAGAAATCAGAAAATATAATCAATGGTTTGAATCCAGATATGGACGCAAAATATGTGACGTGTTTATGTTCCTCCTAATTACTTCCAGATCTAGTTAAGAATGCAACGACACTCACTAACGTAACTATGTCAAAAGTTGCACAGCAAATACGTCATTTAATAGCACGTAATTACGTCAAAATACCAAAATTCGTTAGTTGTCCAAAAAGGCAGCAGTTTTTTTAAAATGAATAATAAAACACATCTATCACCTTTTTGCTTAGTTATAGTGTGATTTTTAATAACTTTATTATGTGTTATTTTTGAAGGTGCAATATAAAAGTAATAAATTCTGTAGTTATGCATGATAATTTTTGCATGTAAATATGTTGAAAAATAGGTCATTAAAAATAAAACATTTATTAATTTTAAAAATGAGCGTTTCAATTAAATGAAACAAAACTTTTGCAAATGCTATTTCACATTTATTAGGCATAATAAAACACGGGGGTGGGGGGGTGTTAATATTGGACATATACTTGTAAGAAGAAGTGTTTAAACTTTAGATTTTTAAACAAAAGGTTCCGTAGGCCCGTGTTTTGGATCTGAGCGTGCGCAGTTGAAAGTCACGTAAAAATACATCACGCCAACTGCCGTACTCTCAGATCTAGATCAGGACCAATGAGTAAAACAAAACAATGGAACTAATTAATATTATTATATATGGATTTATGGATTTAAGATATATATAACTCACAGACGGAAGGCCTGGGTCTAATCAGAGTTAGGTGGAGCCGGGAAATCATAAATAGCTGGGCTGTACTGTGGAGGGGCGACCGATGACAGCTTAGTGGCTGGTGACCTGAGAGGGAACTGTGCGCAGAGTTAGCTGCAGGGACCTGGGATTGTAAATACTTTTGGAATGCTGGACTTTGCCAACGCCAGTATACACCATCTTGGTAACAAAGGACTTGGGATTGCAAGTGTCCACGCATCATTGGAAAATTAAATGTACAATTGGTTTGTTACAGTTACACTCTCCGGTACAATAGTGTAGTTGCCCAATATGGGATTTCCGAAAGTTCCTTTTCGAAAGTCCCATTTTCGAATATTTACCGCTTTCGCCTTTTTTTTTAGTGTGTCGTTAGTATGCCGTTCAGCATACTTTACCCATTCACTTTCACAATTACCATTGTCCTTCCGCCGTCTGCGATATCCCTCCGCCCGCACCTCCACCGCTGCTCGCTGGATCCAGGAACAGGTGAGTAACCTATCTGTGCGGGTTAGGGTTAGGGTTAGGCTGCTGGGTAGGGAGGGTTAGGGTCAGGCTGTAGGGGAGGGAGGATTAGGTTCAGGCTGCAGGGGAGGGAGGGTTAGGGTCAGGCTGTGGTAGATGGAGGGTTAGGGTCATGCTGCCAGGAAAGGAGGGTAAGTGTAGTGAGAGGGGAGGGTTAGGGTTAAAATTAGGGAAGGGGCTATATTTACTTATAATTTAGCTGAATGGACTTTCAGAGCTTTTCAGTTCGAAAATCGGCCATTTGGACTGGAACCCCACACTCGGTTTGTTACCCAGGTGACAATATACATTTTTTGGGGACAAGAGTATCAATGGGCCAATCATTATTTTGGGACTTAAAATAACCAACTACCCCCCAACCCCTCAAAACGTATGAGAGGATTGCCATGAAGCAGAGGAAGTGTCTACGTGCACTATGGAGGTGGGGACATTACTTTGTAATATAATCATATGAACTGGGGACATTACTGTGTGGATCATCATATGAACTGGGGACATTACTGTGTGGATCATCATATGACTTGAGGGCATTATTATTTGGATTATGGAACATTCATATGAATTGTAAAACACATAAAAAGTGTCAGTCCAAATTAAAGTTTCTCATTGTTTTTGGCATCTTAGGTTTTGGTATTATATTGTTAGGTGATCCATAAAGAGAGGGTTATATCAAATGAAATTATGCTCAAGAGGTCATTTTATTAACCCTGTCCCTCTTTCACTGTAGTGTGATGTCTGAAAATTCATCTCTATATTGGATACACCTGGGACGAGGTCGGTCTCTTTACTATGGTCATTGGCCCATTTTGGGTGGCACTGGCAATACTTAAGGGTTCAAGGAACATAATTTGCAACATTCTGTAGACAATTCCTCTGTAATGTAGACTAAACAATGGGGAAGATGCTCAAATAATTCCAGTTATGTAAACCAGACAAGGACAGATGTAGGAAATCTCCAACCTACCCCCCACTCTGACCTCTTCTGTCTTTTTCCTTCTTCTATCTATTGGGCAACAAGTCACCTAAACAATACCGGAGCAGTTGCATTGCCCTTGCCGCCTTCTTCCCATAAATATATGTCATTAGTGGTACCAGTTCGTCAGCTGCTATTTCGGCCTAATGTTTCCCTATGGGGAGGACTTGTAAATCTGGATAGTGCATAAGAGCTGTAACACGCCCCTTACTCTACTAAATACCTTCCCCCAGCATACACAGCGTATGCTTCCAGACACTCCCATTCCATCGTCATTAGACTTCCAGCACGGAAGGATCCAGATCTGTGGCAGGAGTCTGCGGCAAACACAAAATGAGGGCATTTTCTGCTCACAAAGGAGCGGATTCAGACTTAAGTAGGTGCGGCTCTGGCAATTCTCAGCAGAGGAGGCTTCTATGCTAAGTGCAATCCTAGATTCCCTGCATGCAAGGGTACTGCACTCCCCTCACACACAGAGAGATAACGTGCCACAAACGCTACCTAAACATTTACGCACACTACACACGTGTGCAAGGGACTCGCTAGTAATGGAGGACCATAGGTGAGGGATTAGCCAAAGCCGTTACTGTACAATTTAAATACTTCCCGCCACCCACCATGTCTGCACGCGTTACACATGACGTATAGTCACGTCCCAACGCCAGAAGGGGTTACTTTGCGTAACTGAGAATTGTTCTTAGTGCGTTCCGATGCATAGCCGCCATACCCATGCAGACGCAGTACAATTGCACTGGGTACTTACGCATTCCACACCCTGACGGAATTCTGAGTTCAGTCCAAAGAATGTATTCAGTCTCATGTCCATTAAAGTCTAAGATGGACGCCTGATCCTATCTAACTAGCCACAGGGCCAAACCTTAAATTTAATATTGAGCTTAAGACATTTAATCAAATAGAGAGACAACTATTTATAATACCAGCAGGTTAAACAACTGTAAATCTTACATCAGGGCAAACAGGCCCTAGGGCCAACTTTTGGACATCGCTGCTTTAAATCATTTAGTGTGCTGTTATACCTGATCAGGCCAGTAGATGGGGCACTACCTCTGTTCTATAATGACAGAAGGCAACATTGTATTTGATTGATTGAAATGATAATTAGAGGGAAATGTTCTTTCTTCAAGAAAGAATGCTCTTTAACATGCACCTGTTTTACGTTACATTATTACACCAGATCCCTACAAAATACATAGAATGCAAATCATTCTAGAATATAGAAAAATGCATGGATGCTTTTATGCTAAACATCGTCATCATCATCAGGGGAACGGTCATTTTGTGTTTTGTTTTTTATTTATCCAGAACACTGTGTGTTTTCTGTGCGTATGGAGGTCTGTAAGTCCACAATTAAGAGGGAAGTAAACTCCCCCATCACTCCACTCTTGTGTACCGAGTTCTGGATGCTTACAATAAGTGGCAACCATCGCCCTCTCACCCTCGCCCTCTCACCCTCATCTGGATCACGTGCCAGGTTTTTATATAGCGCTTGTATATTATGTAGCACGTCAGTAAATATTTGTATGCAAAACTAAGAAGTAAAACAAGAAGACACAAGAGCTTACACTCTAGCTGCACTCAGCGATGGCGGGATACTGTACAAAGTCACATTTTAGTTGAGAAAAGTCCAAAGCACAGAGTGTAAGGATGATTTCTCTCATCATTCGTCATACATCATCTTTAGTAACACATATAGATGTCTGCAATTAAACCTGAAAGGCTAGGGGCAAGCTTAATTTAATGCAACACATGGGAGGCAGCTATTTATACACGTGACAAGGATAAACATGTAATTTACACGCCTGACATCACAGAAAGAATCTGAGCTATTGCTGAATGGCAGCTGTCAGGTGATAAATAACATTCAGAACATTCACATAAGTTACACAATTTAGTCTGATTCTCTGATTACAATTAAAGAAAAAAGGTTGATATCTACATAAGTAACACTGATGGAATAATTATACTGTATATTGGCTTTTATCAGGTACAGAGGTAACATGCATGAAATAAATTTACTGTATATTGACTATATAATTTACTCTTCTGGCAAGATATAAGATAACCAGGAAAAGTTGATGCTGATCTGGAAACAGCTATTTCAAAAGTCATACAGGTGGCAGCCTAAAGAGCTCAGATACTGCTTTTAATTCTAAGATGCTCATTTTGCGACATGGTGGGAAAGTTAGATTGCAATCCATTAGTAAATCATGAAAGGTTTGTTTATTTTACCAATTAGCAGCTGCTGACTTCCTGCAGAGATCAGACATTGGAGCTGACGTCACCAATTCAATTCACGGGGTGAATCATACAATCTTTTTGTCGGACACTGAATGGGTGACGTCAGTTCCGTTGTCTGATCTCTGTAGGAAGCAGTTAATTGGTAGGTAAACAAAGGTTTAATCATTTATGAAGCCCTGATCAACTTTACCCCAGCAGGTAGGCCCGCCATGCATGGCAGAATTTTCCCGATTTTGATAAGGCTGAGCACAACTTTACTTTTCCTGGTACTCATGCTGGATCCCAGTACCTGTTCGCTGCATTCTGCCATGCATTCCCAGTTAGTGGTTAGGGTTAGGAATTAGGGTTAGAGTTTGCTACACATTATCCTGACCTTCCCCTAGGGGCTGCTATTTGGACCTTGCCTTCATGATTAATTTTCAGCACTTGAGCAGCTAGGATATAAGGACGCCTCTAGCTAACTCAGGGGCTGGTCATTTTGACTCTGATTCAGAGATTGAAAATAGGAGAGGAAAGTGACACCTGGACAAAACCATGTTGATTTCAGGGGAGTCAAATTTCATCTGTTGCAAACAGTATTATAGTTGAAAAGTGATGTTTCCCAGCCCAAGTCTAATAAACAGTGTAAATGTGAAGCTGGTCAGTATCTGTGTGCAATAAGCAAAAACAAAGCGTTCTCCCTTCATGCATAGAATAAAATGTATTTAATTCCCCCTGAAAGCAACACGGTTTTGCCCAGGTGTAAGTTTCCTCTCTTATTTTCAGTCTCTGAATCAGTGCCTTTGCCGTGTTTGAAATTTGTGTAGTCTAGTCCTGCTGTTACCTTCCCGTACCTTTGTGAACCAGCTGCCTTTTGTCCAATATATATTTAGGTTTGTTGTATCTTTGTATTTGGGTGTTTCTTGTGCTTTAGCATATAGCCTTATCTGTTGTCTTGACTCCTGTTAGTATTTATATACATTTGTATTTTTGTATTCAATTTACCAATAAGCTCAACATTTAGAGTTTTTGTTACTCCTACTTTGTGCTAAGTGTTCTCTCAAATTTATTTGCTTGTGTTTGTACTTAGTAGTGTTTATAGCCTGTTGTTTGTTTTTTATATTGTTACCGGTTTTTTCATTGTTACTGTTGACCCCAGTTCACATTCTCCCTTTACCTGTACTCTGTTGTTTGCACTAATAAATACTTTTGGTTTATTCACCCGTGCCTGGTTATGAGTTCTTTGTGTCACCAAAGGCTGCCTTCTAGCGATCGTGACCTGCTGGGAGCCTGCTGCAGAAGCCTATCCCCACCATCAGCGAAGATCAGGCCCCAACTAGACTCCATACCCTGGGAGCCGTCCCATAACAGGGTTAGGAATTAGAGTTAGGAATTAGGATTAGGGTTAGGAATTAGGGTCAGAAATATATCCCAAGTGCAAGGTTGTAACAAGGGATGTCCGATAGGGGTGGTCGCCCAGGGCGCAAAGTCAAAGTGGACACCAGTAAATTCATTTTTAAGATTAAACTGGTTTCTAATTCAGGGTAGGGGGCGCTATCTTTCCTTTATGCCCATGGCACTAAAATTTCTAGCTACGGCTCTGCCCATACGTAATGTGGGACAGGGGAAGTGTGATAATTGCACAGTAGGAGGTGTAGTCCTTACGTACTATACTAGGAAATATTAAAGCAGGGTCATGTGATCATAAGGCCCCTCGAACGCATGGAAATTAGGAGCCAATGTCAATCCAGCTCAATGCAGTTCCAAGTGTTGGCCCAATGTCTAGCGATCCCAAATGGAAACATGTAACGTTAAATTAACCAAGGTAACAATATGACGGCAAGCAATGAGCAACGCCATCAATGTTTTTTGGAAAAGAACGAACCAGTTATATTATTCTCCCCCTTCTCAAAGCATGGAAATAATTTGGGACGTATAAATCTGCTATAACAATGGTATTTCAGAGAGATATCTTCCAACACAACTGCCAGACTGAGCGCAGAACTCTACTTAGAAATGGATATTGCATTGTCACATAAACTATCTGCTAATAATCTTCTTTGTGTCATGATGATGACATATCAATAGTGCTTCTGTACTAGAAACCAGACAGACATGGCTCGACCATGTCCTCATATTAAAGACTTAGGGCCTAATCCAGACCAATGCTCATGAAATGCTCATGTGCGTAGCGTATTTACGCCAGTGTACCTCCGATGTACTTCCATAGGAACTCCCCTTGGTTGTACTTAGTTTAGCCTTTCTTATGCCCAGCAAACTCTACCCTAACTTTTCTGATCGTAACCGCGGGCGTCCGTAAGCTCATTGCGTAGTTACGACTTAGCACGCCCATACTGTACGATTTAAATGCCTCACTCCGCCCTCGGTGCGTATTTACGGATTTCGTATGGCAGACACGCCCCCTCGAGCGTAAATATGAAGCCGTAGTTACGACGCTTAGCACGCCTATACTGTACGATTTAAATGCTTCACTCCGCCCTCAGGGCGTATTTACGGATTTCGAATGGCAGACACGCCCCCTCAAGCATAAATTTGAAGCTGTTACGATCAAGGCCCATACGCTCAAATTCACAGAGCGTAATATGAGCGTAACATGTACCCCGAGAATGCGCAATAAGTACAAATGGCCGTTTTTACGCTTACGATCGCCGTAAAAACGCACACGAGCGTAGGTCTGGATCAGGCCCTTACTCCATACCGCCATTAAAGCAAAAACTTCACTATAGATGATAATTAGGAGAGCCTTTTCCTAATCCCATCTTGTATGTTTGTGCTATTTATTTGTACACTTTATAAATACCATAGGTATTAGTAAGAGAGGAACTGGTCGTGTGCGGAATGATAAAATCTCCCTCTTCGTATTCATGAACATGAGTTAATTTCGTTCCCAGTGAAACCGTTTGCAGGTTAAATCTCTCTTGTAAACATTAACGCGCTGCTTTGTGAAAATACATCCTACACACAACACATCCTTCTCTATATACAGAAACACATGGAGTCATCAGTCATCGTGCTCACCTCTGGTCACGTTCCAAGGTTTTAGGAAATTTAAAGGGAAAATGCACCGAAGAAAATGCAGGTTTTTATTTTATTGTCCTAGGATAACCTGGAGTCTTCTGTGGGTGGGATGAAAAAATGAGTAGACCTGAGGGTACCTGGTAATTATATATTGATAGACCCAGCCTGAAGATTCTTTATCCGGAAGTGAATAGACAAAGGAGTGAGCTGCTTACAGACCAGGTGGAGACGTACACAGCAGCTAGGGAAACAGGTAAAAAATGACACGCTGCCACAGTTAGTGTGACAGAAGAAGAAGAAGAGTGGATGAGAGACAGAAGAGGACATATGTAGGCAGACAGAGGGAGAGGACAGAGCAGAGGGATAGACAGAGGAGAACAGCAGGGAGAAACATAGTGGGGACATAGTAAGGATTTGTAATGTCTGCATTTTTATATGTCATCATTATGAAGGGGCACCTTTGTGGACATATACGGTTGTGCTCAGTTAAACCTTTTCCCTGCTGGGGCAAGGTAAATATGGCTTCAGGAATCATTAAACCTTCGCTTACTTACTAATTAGCAGCTACCGGCTTCCTGCAGAGATAAGACAATGAAGCTTATGTCACCCATTCAATGTCCTACAAAATGCGTCTCACTCATCCTGTGAATTGTAAGTGTGATGTCAGTTCCACTGTCTGATCTTTAATAAACAAAGTTTTAATGATTTACTAATGGTCTGCAATCTTGCTTCCCCGTCATGAAATCAGCACCAGAGAAAGCTTTATCTGACCCCTCCTGTAACTGTATTACAATGAGACCTTTCTTAGTTTGTTGGATGGTAGCAGTAGAGTTGTCATAATTTGTCCTTTCTTCCCATAATGCCTCTGTATAACAGATTTATCACAAACTTCCAAAACTTCCAAAACATTGGAGAATAGCAAAAATAAAATAAAAAGAAACAATTTTCCATAAGGACGTGAATCTCACTACTGACCACCAGATGTCACAGGATCCCAACCGTTGTCCTATTTGGTTTTCCAAGTTGCCACGGAATACGACTTATCCCGATATAGCTCCTACTCTGTGTGTACAAGGGGTTCTTCCTTACAGTCAGTAACTGACTTTACTGGCTCCTACCACTGCGTTATAGGAGGGGTTCTTCCTTCCCCCACTAGGCTCCTACATTCAGAACCTAGAACCACCTCCTTCTGGGTATCTACTGACACAACCCCTGGTGGGTGTCCTGGCTGCTGTCCCCCTAAACCGCTTGCTATGGTTCAGGACTGCGGGGTAGCTGGCAGAGGTCACAGGGTGCTGGGGTTCAGCTCAGGACAGCCGGGGAACGGATTGGAAATAAGTTAATCTGTAGGCCATAGGATACAGCAGGCACAGTTCTTGAAAGCAGATAGATGTTTTACTGGCTCTCAAATGGACCTGGACAAAACTAGTTGAAGGACTCCATATGTAATACCTCTTGCAATACAAAACACAGTTCATTTTATACTGTTTCTGATGCACATGATTGGGAAGGAAGGAGGGTAAATCTGACACAGGCCCCTAGAGGTACCACAAAAGCCTAGGGGTATTGCAAGAGGTATTCCATCTGGAGTTCTGGACGGATCAGTACCTTCAGCTAGTCCGTCCAGGTCCATATTTACCACAGCAGGTGGCGGAACTACCATTGGTGCAACAAGTGCAGCGGCACCGGGGCCCATGCTGATTTAAGTGCCCACAGCTGTCATCACTCCCCAGTGGGTTATTTGGGATATCATCAGGACCAAAGCATATTTTTTGCACCTGGGCCCACAACTCGCTAATTCCGCCTCTGACCACCAGGTGTTTTCTCTTAACTTGAATTGAACGCGATTTAAACTTAACCTAATTTATACCAATTTAGTTATTTCCTAGGCCTAAGATATAGGATGGAGGAAAATGACCCCCTACTGTGGCTTCAGGCCAAAAGATGTTTTGGACACTAGAACATGAAGACGGCTTACTTAACATGGGACTTTCTATAGGAAAACATGTTCTATAAGTCAATACATTTCCCAATGCAAAAATAAGTACATTAGTATATACTTTGACACACTGCACCACTAATTTAAATCAATTGTCACAATAAATTATAATGACGTGATCCGGCCACAGTAATTTATTAAACTTGTCAGTAAAACGGTAGTCAACATACACATAAAAGCATTAATACGGATCACATCTGCCTCCATACCAGAGTGTGACATTATATAGTTATATTTTACATATATATAGTTCTAGCCATGAATTCATAATAAATGATTGTCCAAAATCACTATGAAATCAAAATGTCATTTATTAGACTTGTCAGCAAGCAGTACAGTTTCTATATATATATGTAACAGTATCAACTCTCTAGGTGCAACACCAGAGTGTGACATTATATAAATGTAAATTATGATTCACACTTAAGTAAGTGCTGAATTTCCGTGCGTGTTTTTACGATCAGTTAAACTGCGCATGCCCAGAACCTAAATATACGCCTGGAAACCCTGGCTGACTGATTCACATACACAGACGGCAGAACTAGGACTGATTCACATACACAGACGTGTGACATAGGACTGATTCACATACACAGACGTCAGACTTAGGACTGATTCACATACACAGACGTCAGACCTAGGACTGATGCACATACACAGACGTCAGACTTGGGACTGATTCACATACACGGAACTTCAGACTTAGGACTGATTCACATACACAGACGTGTGACTTAGGACTGATTCACATACACAGACGTCAGACTTGGGACTGATTCACATACACGGGCGTAGAAATTTGTACTCGAAAATTTGCATAAAAGTGGGCTTGGCATTTAAATGAACGCGTGGAGGCGTGGTTATAAAGAATTGCACGAACGAAGCACATTTACGCACCTAAGTCCACACGGACAGAACAGAGTGGTCCCTGACAGCACGTCCTGGAGAGGGGAGTGTCCGGGAGAGGGGAGTGTCCGGGAGAGGGGAGGGTCGGGGTTGTTGGTGGGTGTTTCCTTGCTACGGCCGTGTGTATAATAAAACGGATCTCTGAATACGGCCCGAGGTTAGGGTTAGGGAAGGTTAGAGCAAAAAACAGCGCTTAGGATAAAATATTTAACATTTAAATTTAATCATTAATAATAAATAGATATAAAACATTAAAATAATAGAATGCTCAGGTGGCAGTCTTCGTTTTGCCACCTATATTGGAATACAAGTCCAGATTAATTATATCTGCATATCTATATATCAATTATTGTGCACAACACTTACAGTTGTCTGATCAACACCTGTTGGACGTTCTGGAGACTAGTTCTGTTGAGCATTCTATTGTTTTATATCTATTTATTATTTATGATCAATATTGAATGTTACATTTTTTATCCTAAGCGCTGTTTCTTGCTCGAGTTTTGTCTTTTGAGGGATTATTTCTTCCCTCCACAGCAGCTGGGATATTTCTAAATTGCACATTTGACCAGCACAATACTGACCCTTTAGCGCTGTTATAGTAATAAAGGGTTAGGGAAGGGTTAGGGTTAGGTACTGGGAAGGGCATGGTCAGGGTTAGGGAAGGGTTAGGGTTAAGTAGTGGGAAGGGCATGGTCAGGGTTAGCGAAGGGATAGGGTTAGACTTTATTTATTTGATATTCCATCCCTGTTAGGGTGAGCAGCTATTACGGCGCCCCCTACAGCTCACTAGGGGATCACTGAGGACATTTAAGTCCTATCCTTACCTAGAGGATCATCTCGAGATGGTGATCCTATTGGTGAATATATGTAGAAGAGCTCACACCCCTGCGGCTACCCTCACAAAGAAAGACTGAAGCAGAGGGGTCTGAGGAAAAGGACTCTCTATGACTTCCTAAGTCAACTTCCAAACTTCTTCATGGAGCATCCAATGAAAACCCAATTCATTGCGCACCGTGCGGATGTCTAATCCCAAATGAGAACACGCCATGTCGTCAGCAGATCATTTATATAGCCTGTGAGCTGGGACTAATTCACGTTTATCATTAAAAATAAGCTTTCAGTAAAACAGAAGAATATCTATGACTCAGGAACATAAATTCCCCATTACACCAAAGAATTGACTTTTATGGCTTTTCAGAAAAAGATATACATACAGTCCCTTTACACATGGCCAGTGCTACTCGTAAAATATATCCCAAATAAGGTTATCTCGTGCCTGGAATTACGTAACAAAGACATCTGCTCTAATAGATGTGGGGCTTGTTTAATATGCTTATACCCTCCCAGGCATATTAGATAGTAACAGGAGTCTGTACATTAGCTACTCTTCATCTCATTATTTATAAAGAGGAAATATATTCATTATTTACCGCTAACAAAACACCTGACATATAGGCTCACATGACTGTAAGGTAACCCAGTGATCACACCGTCTTATTTCAGACATCTTATATATTGACTATTTATCCAGACACACAGAGCCTGATTCACAACTAAGAACAGGATTTCCGTGCTTATATTTGAGAACGTTCCTAAATTCTTTCTTAAGTGTGAATCAGGTCCTAATGTTAGTATCAAGAATGAGGGGTATGTTTATAGAAAAGTAAAAGGGAAGTGATTTTGAGGACAGAGCGCTATTTCATGTGATATAAAGGTAGCCAAGCAATGTAACAAAGCAATAAGAAAGACAAGTCAGATGCTTGGTTGCATAGGGAGAGGAATTAGTATTAGAGAGAGAAGTAGTGATGCCCCTTTATAGATCATTGGTACGCCCTCACCTAGAATACTGCGTTCAGTTCTGGAGCCGTATCTCCAGAAAGACATAAATACATTAGAGACTGTGCAAAGAAGAGCAACTAAAATGGTCCATGGCCTTTGTAACAAATCATACCAAGAAAGGCTTGAGGAACTAAACATGTATAGCTTGGAGCAGAGAAGGGAGAGGGGGGACATGATAGCAGCTTTCAAATACATCAAGGGTTGTGACCAGCTAGAGGAGGGTACCATTTTTCAAAAGAAAAGGTGTAATAGAACACAAGGGCATGGATACAAACTGGAGGGTGGTAGATTCAAAGGAAATGTGCGGAAAAATGACTTCACTGAAAGGGTGATAGATAAATGGAATATTCTCCCATCTGAGGTGGTGGAGGCCAATACAGTAGAACAATTTAAACATGCTTGGGATAAATATAAGGATATCCTAAATTGTAAACTAAATTGAGGGTAAATAGGGTCTAGGGTCAGTATAGTTTACAATAAACAAAGGGGCAGACTAGATGGGCCATGTGGCTCTTATCTGCCATCACTTTCTATGTTTCTATGGTCTAGGGTCAGTTTTCAATAAACAAATGGGCAGTCTAGATGGGCCATGTGGCTCTTATCTGCCGTCACTTTCTATGTTTCTATGTTTCTATTCTATATAAAATTAACCATTTTATTACCTGCAATGTAAAAAACGTTGTCTACCTCCTGGAATGTCAATGTGGCCTCTTCTATGTAGGACGCACGTCACGCCCGTTGAAAACCAGATTAGCGGAACATATCCGCAATATAAGAAAGGGTATGGAGACACATTCAGTGTCAATGCATTGCAAGGAGAAACACAACTGCTCCCCCAATGGGATAAAAAATTTCTGGGGAATCCAATCAATAGAGGACACCTGGAAAAATAGAAACACAGAGAAAAAACTTGCCACTTCTGAAATGGAGTGGATTTTCAGATTAAAAACCCTCCAACCCACAGGTTTAAATGCCGACTTTGAGCTGAAATGGTTCCTGTGAATCACCAAAACCATCATCACAGGCATTTCTGACCCACGCAATCCAGGCTTATTATCTATGAACCAAAAAACCTAAGGTCAGTGCCTCAGTATGAATAGCAAAAATTCTGCACTACAACAATAATAAAGTCTTTTCCTTTCCCAACAATCAGGGACTCATTAAGGAATCACCAAACCTATTATTAAAGGCAATTTTGACCCATGCAATCCAGTATCATCACCCATGACCCAAAAAA